>JAULBS010150011.1:0-43701 GCA_032355785.1 Symmetromphalus regularis
AAATTTTCAGGATATTATTTTTTTAATGGATATTTTGACATATATATTTTTTTGACCAATTCTAAGACATAGTGGTGGAAGCCATTTGTTGATCTGACATGGAATGACCCTTCTGGTGAAGACGTGGTTGCTAGTTCTTCCTAATCAGACGGATGTTTCCTTTTAAGTGGCACACATTTAAAAATTGGAAACATTTTATTTATTTATTTTAAAGCAAGGAATAATAACCTTACACTGAACAATGAGAGAAATCTCAATTTACAAAAGCAGGATCGCTAAACATAAATTATGTCGTAAATTTAATAAATTACGCAAATGACCTGAATGTAATGTAGTCGAGGTAATTAATTCTGGAGCTGTAACGATTATATTAAATACAGTCAAGTCTATACACATGTCAGAGGTTTACATATTTATATTTTCAAACAGGCAAATATTCATAACATACGATTAAATACAAGCCTGGAAATAAATGCTCATTCATGGACTTTGTCTAGTACAAAATAGTCATTTTTCAAGCCGTGACAGTTTCAAATTTAATATTAGTGGGCATTTTCTCAGATACAAAATCAACTGTTTTTGTTTCAAATCATTTCTATGCTGTACATTTAAAATGTGCATTTTGAGAAGTTTCGAGATCATACACGTGCTTATTACAAATGTCTAGCGGTAATTACTGAACTATTGCCCGAACACCACTCCGTTTACCCGGTAAAAGGAGACAAAACAATTCATCTAATATTCTTTGCATCACCGGAAGTAGAACATCAATACATCAGCCTTTTTCATGATACACAAAAGTATTTCACTTTATAAAATTTTGGATTATATATGGTTGTTACGGTAACAAAAATCATAACTGATAAGTGCAAAAAGCCTAGCTAAAAAGGCATTCAAATAGTTTTTTTCTCATAAAAATGTTAATATTCAGTATATTTTCTTGAAATTTTATTTAAAAATTTGGTCTTTCTTTTTATTTCCAAAACCGGTTTCCTTTTTGTTCTACAATCCATAGAAGAAAGGTTATTGTTAAAAATGACGGTGCCAATCTGACATGATGCAAAGTATAATAGCATTAATGTCACATACATGTAGTTGGTCTCGAGATGCTATAAATAATGCTTTGAACATCCAGAAACCGTAATCGGCCAATGTGTTCCAAATTATCTAAATAACAGAAAATAATTATGAGATTGAAGTCACCAAAACGTGTCATTAAATAATATCGGTTGATAATATAGAATTTTAAGAAACTAACATGCAGCACTAATGTCACGTGGTTAGTGAAGTCAAGACGTCGAAGAAAATCACCTCGTTTTTCAACAAAATAAAAACAAAACTAATGTTCAACCCCTCCAACTTTTGAGAAAATACAAGTTTCCGTACTTTGCTGAAAGGGATAAATTGATTGGTACAAACAAATGTGTCCACGTTGTTGAAACATGAAGAAAATTCAAAATAGCCTATATGAAGTAACTGTTATGAGGTGTGCAATTTGTACACAATGTTATGTAATTATTATTATTACATATTAATAATAAAAGATAATAATAACGCTATAAGAGTTATATTTATTTATTCAATATTTCAACTTAATTTGGTGACAGGCACAAATTGACTGACATATTTCAGTTTGGTTGCCAGGGGGGCAATCGCATGAAATGTTTCAGTCGCCATATTAAAAACAATGGTTGCATATGCGAACAATTCAATCGCAATGTAGAGGGCTGGATCAAGTGAGCAGAGAAATATCACATGATGGTCAGTCACTTATTTTTTTATTTGAGGAAATCTTCATGGTGGCCATTTGGGAAAAGGATGTCATCGACATCACAAAAGCATTTAAAAGTTCTCTATGGTCAATAGAGTGTGTGCCAAGTTTAATGGGAGGGTGGGGGGAGATGTATGATATAATATTGATAATTCATATATCCTCTAGACTATTGTGCAGAACATCAGTTACGGATTTAGAGATATAAGGTGAAAATAATTTTATCAACATTGGCCACCCCTCTCTGACAGTTTAGATCTACCACTGTACACAATATTTCCTGTAGCAAATGTACCAATATTTAATATTTTTATATGCATGTGCCAATTTTAGCAGTTATTGTACTATTTAACCTAGTTTGATGGTACCAGTTATGTTGGGTATCTGGGATTTATTTTATTAATCTAAATAGAAATGGCTGTAGGATAACTGATCATGGGACTGTTTTTCTTTTCAGGTAATGTATTTAATATGTATTTTTAACAAAAATGCAATACAGTTAGTATATTAGAGTAATTTACTTAATTGTATTATTAGCACAATTAAAATATTTGTGTTTTTGTTATTTGATACTCATATTTTAGATATTAATATTTGTGTCATATTTCTTGTATGACACAAGTGAGAACATTCAGTTAAACATAGTAGGAAACATTTGAATGTTAATGATTATTTAAGTTCTTATATAATTTATATTATTTCAGAACCAAGTTACAGCAATGTCACAAGTTTATCAACGTAACCATCTTGCAATTCATGCAGATGAACTATGAACTTGCAGTCATGATTGAATAAAAGGGAGGAGTTATAAGTAAAGAGATCTTTAAAATATAGTTACAGTATTGTTCACCCCTTAGTTATTTATATTTTCCTTTTATTAACATCTGTTTGTTTATTAGTTGAAGTGATGTAGAATTCAAGCACATATTAAGTATTATTAAATAAATTTCATACTAACTCTAGCATGTAAAGTAGATAGCCAATCATCTAAAGTGATAAATTTTTTATTTTTAACAATCTTGTTTTAGCATTTTGGAGCAGTTAAATATTACTATGGATGATTAATATGGTGTGAATACTAACTCATATTCATGTGTCCTGTATTTCATGTATATATGTAGTCAATCATATATAACAACCACCCAAGGGACCTAATAATAGTATTTATTATGAGCAAGTGGCCTTTATATACAGGTTGAAATATATGTTCATGTAATTTTTAAAGTGTTCGGTGACTTTGTTCAAACATCTCATTAAAATTGTATTTACGTTTACAAAAGTGTGCGTAAGATTTTATGCAGTAAATTACTTCATTAAGAGATTAAAAAGATTAATTAGTCAAAAAACTGATTTGTGATGAGAAAATTATATGTTGTAATAAAGTAAAAAGTTTGAGGGTAAGCTATTATATTATACATCAAGGTGTGTGTGTGTGTGTACACATGAATAGTTGTATTTTTACAGTTAGGTTTGGAATTTTGACTGCAAAAGTGATACTGTTCACATAACACAGTGTTGTACTGTTTTCTGATCCACTGTTTGCATGCTAAAGAAATAACAAAATCTTTTCAGATCCACACTTATTTACGTTGTGTGTCACCTAGAACAGTGGCTATAATTATCTTACACTCTCAAGTGCATCCTTTTGAGATGAATGTAAATGACGAGCATACAATCATATATCAATTGCAACAAACTTGAACCAATTTTAGTAGTTTTTATAGAAATATCAAGTAACAAAATATGTACAGGGACATCAAAGCCTTTTTTACATGATTCAAAATACTCTTACTTATAAGCTCAGAACATGCCAAAATCACTTTAAAGTAGGTTTGCAAAAAAAATTCCCAAATGTCTTTTTCATTGATTCATGTTGATCAGTATAATTCATTTTCTTCATGTTCTTATGTATCAACTAGATGTACAGCATATTTAATTAAAATTTATTAATGATCTCCTTTCTGTAAAATGTATATTTTCTTCTTTAAAAAAAATATATGTATGTTTTTTATTTTGATATAAAAGTAATAAATTTGTTTATATTTTACAGACTTTTGTTAGTTATTCAATATTAATCTAAAATCTCATGATGTCTACTGCATTGCTCCATATATTAGGTTCAAAGATGTCATAAAAACCTATATTAGGACAAATCTATTAGAAGATCCATCTCGTGCAATACTAAAACAGTTTAAACGACTTAACACTATTCCCACCATAACCAAGACTGACTTATTAACGCCATCAGTCAGTCCACGATTATGAACTATAAAATTTAAAGTTTTGACTACTGTGTTTTATTATTTATTCAACATTACAGAAGACTGTGCAAGATAAGATTACTATAATATCACTATTTATCAAAGCAATATACTACTAGAAAAATTATATCATACAAAAATAATATTATATAAAAGTGCGTCCGACATGAATTTATGATGGCAGTCCTCCTGATACTATTTATCGTAAATTCTAAAATAGAAGCTTGCCTTGATTTGAGGCTGGATCTCGCATCACGAAAAACATATAGGTCTGCTTTTAATAAACACATGTCTTAAATAAAAGCATGTTTTTTTCAAGATTAATTTGGCATTTATTGCATGTATGTTTTCTGGGCTTTTCAATGACAGTTGATTCATATAATATTCTTCAATAACGCTAAAAAAAAAAAAATTTCACAATCGACTTTGTTATCCTTTAAAAAACACACGGTATTTTAAACACTTGCATGAAAAATAATAGAAACCTACTTTGAACAGAGGCACGGTCTCAAAGCCGTGTGAAAAAGAACAGATGAGTCCCAAAGTTTGGTAGACTCCTATATATCTATTATTGCAGATAAAGTAACCAGAATTGGTAAAAATCTTTCTTATCGAGTCTTTTTAACAAAACAAATTTCATATGTTTATGGTGACAGTGGGAGTCAATGTAAACAAAAGTCATCCCTATCCCGAAAAATGCCACTTTAACCTAATTTACACAAATAGCTGGAACTCTAAAAATAATTGAGATAGGAAGTTGATTTTGGTGTCGTAATATAGGTTTTTGATACCGAGGAATTCATTGGCACCATTTTTGGCCTCATTGGAGTTGACTTAATTAGCATAATTATAAAATGGTCATCAAATAGCTCAAACAGCAACATTGGATATTTTTGGGATTCAGATGTTACAAAAGTTACAAAGTTACAAAAGTTACACTTATGTATCATGTTTAGATATAACTATTACTTTTTTAGCATGGTCCAATGTCCAAGCAATTGGATTTTTACATGTGCTGGGGGACGCTTTCTGGCACTGATAGAAATTAATGCATTTGAATGTAGAAGTCTGAAAAATTCTTGGCATCACTTGTTGATATGAGCACCTTCACAAAGTAACATTCTGCATTTCTGATAATGGGTGGGGAAAGAGTTGGCGATCTCCCAAAGTGCTTCAGTAACTCCTCTCATTAGGCTTTTAAAGCAGCCTTTTTAGTTCCAACTTTGTTGGTGATGTCACATCCAGTAAGGCTATGTATGGCTGAAAGGACTGTACAGAGGTGACATCCAAAATGGTCAAAGAGAGTATGAAGGTCACGTTATCAAATTACCGTAATAAACACGATAAATGATTTTCTTTTTAATTATTCATGTTACTGAATTACCGTTATAAAGACAAAAAAAATATTAATTAATATTAACGAACAAAAAAGTTGGTTTCCTTTTTTTTTTTTTTTTTTAAACTTTATAGTTTTTAGTTAATAGATTTTCTGAACATTACATTTTTGGTTTTAGGTATGTTTTGTAGCTTATGTCGAACTTAAATAAGATTGCTTAGTGGGGGGTCACATATGGGGATCTATGAAAATAGAAGGATTGATGTTTTGAAGTAACAGTTAACTGATTAGTGGCGTTGGCGAGATAAAGAAACAAAGACGACAATTTTTAATGAAAACAGTTAACGTATGCATGTCACACTTTTAGTCTTTTTTCTGTGAACAAATCATCTATGAATGAAAGTGAATTTTGAAAATGTAAATGCCTTAAAAGCATCCTGGGAGGTATAGTACCTCATGATGCTCAGAATCCTGTAACAAGAAGGGAATGAAAGGGTATGACGATGTAATGGCTATCTGCCGCAAGAGGTATAAAAACGTACCCAGTGTTTTCGCTGGCCGAAAATTAAAGGGGGTGCACCACCTACCCCAATCACACGCACCCCTATAAAATACAAAAGAAACCACACCTACACTGCTATACTCAGAATGGTGATTACTCTAATAGCATTACTATCATTTTATTACATTTGGTTTGGTAATAAACTTCAATATTATTTGAAAATATAAAATTTTTTTTCTTTAAAGACAATACCTTTAATAATTTTCTGTTTTATTTTATTAATGTCGGTTTTCAACAACAGTAATATTAAACTATTGAGAACAATTAGGGTATGCCAACCGAAGTTCGGTTGACAACATACAGCCAATCATGATGTTACTTATCTCCTGGCCTTCCCAAGTTGTTAATAACTTCAATAGGTCTCACAGGGACACTGGTATTGTTTTGTCAGATGTAACCTTGAGCGACAAATTACAAGGGACTAAGTTTACAAGTTTATACAAGGGGGAAAAAACCAGGAGCAGCAGAAAGCAAAGGGTGGCAAAATGCTAAAAGTGGGCAGTGCACCCTCCTTAAATGGAGCAGCGAGAACACTGGTTCCGCTTTTTAACTGAGGAGGTATAACTTACAGATTCAGCCGCTAATTATACAACTTCTGTAAGTCTAATAAGGGGAACTTCCTTCTGGCAGAACTTGGAAGAATTCGTTACAGCAATGAGTGAAATTGTTTATGTCCATATACTCTTGAAATGCTGCAAAAATGCGCTTGTACAAACAAGTACAGGAAAAGGTGTCTGAATTTTGCTACAATACATTTTAAAGTAGAAATTATAAAAAGTCTTCTTGTTATAACTACCAATAAAAATTACATAGTTATCAAAACATTTTTTAGTATTTTACTTTTATAAGTGCCAAGTTTAAGTTAATTCAAGCTTTAACTTACACCCTTTTAGTTTCCTCTCTGGAAGTACATGTATGAATACCCCCTGACTTTCGTACAAGGATGTCTGAATACCCTCTTTTCCTTAAGATGTGGAACACTGCATAATATGAACAAGATTCCAGTTACTTGCTGGATATGCACATAAAAATGTGTCGCCTATTGGTTCAGTGGTAGTGTTCAAAGCTGTTGGAGATTGGTGTCATGCACACTTTTAATTTAGTTTTGCTAAAATATGGACGCCGCAATGTGGTCTGCTAATTAATTTTCAATAGTTTCTAAGACAGTGATTTTGATTGGTTGATTGCTACTTTTCCTTTGGAAACCAGATGCTTTTGCAGAAAATAATTATGTTGTGAATCTGGCAACTACAGAGATTACGCGGGTTTTGATTAACTTCACTATCTTGTCAGTAGTACTAGTAGATAATTTCAATCACATTTCTATTCAAGTAATATGGTTGTTGATTCTATTTATTCCTTTATTAAATCTTAAAACTAACTGGTGATTGTGGATAACGTAATAAGAACATGTTTTTGATTCAGTGTGCAAAACGAGTAGACCATTAAAAAAAGGAGATAGATGATATGGAGACACTGATTTTCCGTTTCAGATTTCCCCCTTTTCCATTTTTGAATTTAACAAATTCCGTTTATTCCGTTTCAGTAAATTTTATAATTTCATTTTGTGTTTCATTGAAATATTTTCTATTAAATACATAAACACTCATACGGACACAAAAAAATTACAACCCATCTTTCATGAAAAAAAGCCACCCCAAAACCATTAATAGAAACTTGTTTAATACGCCATACTTTAGTAATTCTCGGTTTTTGCGAAAATCTCCGAATATAATTAGAATAGATCTCATAAAAAAAACTTAATAAATTTTCTCAACACGCGTAATTGTTGGAGAATAGAGCAAAAAAAAAAAAAAAACTTTCGGTTTTCTCCATTAAATCGACTGGTGTTTGTCTGCAGCAAATTAATTTGGTGTAACAAATAAGATATCGGTGTATTCAGGTATCGACTATTTTTGTTTCCAAAATGCGGATGGAAAATCTGTTTAATTAATAAACTGTGCTATTTGGAGATGAGTAATAATGTTTTCGGAGAAAATAGGGAATTCCGTTTCAGATAGGTTTTTCCACGATATTCAGTAGGGCTAGGATAGGGCTCAGAGGTTTCTCCACCTAATAATTAAAAAACACAAAAAACCTAAAAAAATAATAATAATAAAAAATATTAAAATGTGTTTAAGAATTAATAAAAAAATTTGATAATTTAAAAATTAAAATTAAATAATCTCCACATGAAAAGTTTCATAGCCGACATAGGCATTAACTAAATTCATTTTGTTTTTGCTACATATAGTTTCACTTTTCCCATTTTTATCAAACTTCTCCCATTTCTTATGGAAAGGGAGAAGTCGCTTCTCCCAGTTTTTCTATCCTAGATTAGTGCCTGGGCTAATTATCTCACAGTAACGCCATTGTTTTTCATTTGGAAGATTGTTGACCTCAGTAGACGTCAAGCAGCCCTAAGAATGTGCTAAATATAGACGACGAACCAATCAGAATTCTGCATTTTGGTGACGTTGCCCAGCTGACATTCGCTGGGTATAATGAAAACTGTTTTGACGCAGTGCAGAAAAATGAGGCGGTGTAGAAAAATTATATCTAAAAGTGCACCATGTATCTTCAAGGCACTTCGCATACGAAGAAACAACATGTTTAACAATCAGATTATTATGATTTTATAAGAAGAGCACTTATCGATTAGCTAGATGTTTGTCTTGCAAAGATTTGAATTGCCTATCAAGATTTGTACTGATCATGTGTAAAGCATAAGAAAAATGATGAACAGTGAACATTTTATATTGTGACTGCGTGTGATGATTTCATGCAGATCTGCAAGTATCTATTGCAAAAAAGTGCCACAGAGAATGAAAAACACTGTGGGGAATTTCAGAGGTTGAAAATGGATTGTGTCAAATTAATTTGCTCCATCTCCTTATTGCAAATTAAAAACAAGAATAGGCCTTTTCTTTTTAAAATGAGGTAGTACAAAGAGAAGTGCTAAAAGTAGAGGTCACTGATGGAAAAGACTTCTAAATGTTTCCCCCAATATATACATGTGTATATGCAGCAAGCAATATTTCGAAATCTGAGGTAACCGAAAGTCTTTTCACATGTTTTTTTTACCTTGGTAACCAATTGTTCGGTTACATGAATTATGCATAACCTATGGGTTACCTGAACGGTTATCTCATTTACTTTGAAATTATATTTTAAATGCATAATTTTTTGCTCAAACAAAGTTAAAACAAAATACAAAAGAAAACAATTTCAAAAACAGTTTCTTTATATTCCTAAAGATAAAATAGATAATTTAGCTGTCCCCAACGGTCTATGCACATGTCGCTAAAACTTTTTGCTCAACTCTTATACTGAGCATTTTATTTTAGACTGGTCGTAAGTTACAACTGTTGCAATATAATGTCTACTCGTTTGCTATGCATCAAGTATCTAAAAATCAGTCTAAAACATTTGTCGGAATACTAGTACTAGTAGTAGTACATATGTGTGAAATTTGCAAGTTTTAATTTCTGAACGTCTACAGGTCTCGATGTAACCGATTTGCGGTTTGTGTAAATTTAATTTTGGGTAACCGTAATGTGAACAGAATGGCGGTTCCCTGTATATATATCACTCTACCCTAATCCAGGCCTAGCCCTATGTTCCCATTTGTATTTGCCAAAACATTTGCCAATCTTCAAATTCTTTTGCCAGTTTCTTTATGGATTTGCTGAATTTTGATACGGTACCGCAAACCCAAATGAAACTGGCACTGTTACAGAATTTTCATTTTGGTGGTTTATTTTACGTTTTCCCATAACAAAATAATATGATCGTATATGCACTGCTAGTGCGAAATGACGACATAAATTGTCTTTCTCTTTTTTTTAAAAGTTTAGTGAGTGGTTTGTGTCACAAAGGTGGAAATCATCATTATCAACTCATTATGCTCATAAATAGTTGTTTTAGCACAAGGTGGATCATTTTGAAAAAAAAAAAAATTCCTAAGATAACATAAAATGAAATGGTGTGATATAGGTTCATATTTTTTGTGCCGATACAACCCTAATTGGGATTAGCAGAGTAAGAATGTAGCTGTACACATAGTCTTTGATATCGAACAGTACTTTTGTTTTTCTTTGTTACTCAATGTGCTCAGTAAAACTAAGACAATCACGAATGAATTTTTTTCTTTTCTTATTTCTATCATAACACTGGTGAACAATTGTTTTTCCTCCAAAAGAAATTATCTGGCTAATGTCAAGTGTAGTTTATTTCTTTAATAGGGATCAAGGGATATAAGTTGCCAGTAGTAAAATATATCAGACGTATAAATAAATTATCATTTACCAAAGGCATAGTTTAAAAGAATATTACTATTTCGGGGACAATATTTTGAAATCTGAGGTAACAGGATGTCTGTTCACACGGTTTTTACCTAGCAGGGGTGTAGATTAGTGGTCGCCCACCCGCCCGAGTCTGGTGAAAATAGTCAGGCGAGTTCAGTATTGATAATCATCCGCACGGCTGGCCACCTCAGATTTCTCCTAAGTGAACCACAAAACTGTGTCAGAGACAACGATCGCATCACTGATTTTGTCTGTTACAGATGCCAGTTTTGCACTGCAAGTTCGCACCTAGATTTGAACAGACGGTCAGCCATGTGGCATTTTTTGGACAACATAAATTTACCGCCAGCAAAAATAAATAAATAATACTAATGAAAACAAACAAGCAGAAAAAAAATCTATAAATTACAGGCCATAGGATTCAGGGGTTGACATTAAGATTTTTGAACCACGACCCACAAACCTTACTGGCCCTCCCATAAAATTTTGATTAATCAGTTTAAATTGATTAGCAATTACTTATTTTGCATATTAGATTTGTATAGCGATTTGCAACACGATACTGAACAAAATGGCAAAAAGCGCTTCCTGAAGGTGGGGAGCTTCCAAAAAGTGTTCAGTTGAGCTTTCAAAAAGTGGGGGATTGGCGCCCCCACCCCATCACGTCAGAACTGACACCATTATAGACCCCATGTGTACTCGGTATATTTGACTAAGACCACATGGTTAAGTGTTACATTGATACAATAAAGAGAAATTCTGGTAAAGCAAAAAATGTGTGGGTGGGGGGGATAATTATATAAGCATTTCCCCATCCACAAAATGTGTCCCCCAACCCCCAGAATTTACCCCATGCCTGCCACCTCCCCCATACCCTCCCAACTTATTGGCCCTTATTCTCATTAACAGATCTTGAAGAATGCCATAGACTTTTCTCCTTTGTCAAGCCAGCTCCATCTATCCATCCATCTTCTGGAGCAATCTTCTACATGTTATTTATTTAAGGACCCCACTCCCTCGCAGTACAAAAGTAAACGTTGGCCATTGGGGGTCACACTTCGGTCACTTCAAATGTTAGACATTTGTCATAAATCTTTCATCTTTTCCTTTCCAAGGCTTCAAATTATTTTTTCACTTTTGACTTGACTTCTGACTTCTGTTTTGGTGTTGCTGCCTTTAGACCGAACATTTTAAACGATATTCAAAGAAGAAACCCGGTTCCTTTACCTCAGTAAAGAGTAAGCATCCAAAATGGTGGTAGAGGTAATTAAAATAGTCATGCCAACGGCCGGAGCAAAACGGAAAGTAACGAAATGTGCCGATTCAATTTGATAGGAGCCAATAACACGAGGAATACAGTATCCGAAAATATTTTCGCGGCTTAAAACATTCGTGATTGAGTTTTCATTTTATATTTTCATGATTGCATCCCCCAATAATAAAAAGTAAAAGAATAAAAAGAGCATCATGTACCAAACTCCTTCAGTTATAGTTTCATTTATACACTTAGACATTCTCAGCATATTCTCAGCATACAATACACGTGTTATTGAGTATATTTCAGTTAAGACATTGTATCGATTGAACACATGCACATGATGCAAAGACAAATAGTATTTACTGATAGTATACACAAGTTTCCATAGAGATTAGCTAAGAATATAATTCACAATTATTGTTAAATAATCACATATATGTATTTGTAAAAACAAAACTGAAATCCACGTTAGTACAAACTGTCACTTATCACGTGACTTTGCTTGTAACTTAGCTCTAATTACCGTAAAGTGCTGTATTTAATATGACTGTAATTCTGCATTATTTTGAATTTACAAGTGTGGAGATAAACATACAATACCGGTATAATAATGTAAATAATAAGAATTGTGATGTTCGAGATAATAATTTGTTGAATGCATTGTGTTCACAGCCAAACCGGAAATCAGTTTGCGCGTAATTGAATTTGTGACACTATTGGCATGCTTATAATTTTTGCGGTATATTTTATTAGCAAAATTTTTTGCGTTTAGTGTATCCAGTTGACGAGTGGCTCCTTAAAACAGGAAGTTGTAAAGAGAAATTAACTCTTGAAGTTTATTTCGTTTTGTGGTTTTGTTATACGCGATGAATGCTTTTTCCTATGTGATAGCAACATGACAATACTAGTAATAACGTTTCAGTTTCTTATTAATGCATTGAAATGAAATAGAAATGTAACCTGTCTGTTAATGTGCGCAAACTGGAGGACTGATGTTGCCAATGTTGAAGCTAACATTTTCAACAACTTTTTAGACTGTTGAAGGACCACTAGAGCCAAATCATTAATGTCATTAACAAAATATATTTTGTATTCAGTGATTCAGAATAAAATTTTTTAATGTATACACATTGCGTAACCTATTGGCTACATGATCGGTTACCTCAAAGTTATATTATATTTTAAATACATAATTTTTAGCTCAAACATAAAATTAAAACAAAATACAAAAAACTATTTTAATTTTTTTTTAATTTTATTATTATTTTTTAAATGAACACTGACTTCCAAATTCCTATATTTCCATTTCGCACTGGTCACTGCCACTTTCATAAGTAGACCCATTTGCAGTTTGGGTTATTTTTCTATTCCAACCAGAGGTCCACAACTGGTTCATCAAAGGCTATGATATGTGCTATCCAGTCTATGGGATGGTGCATTATAAAAGACCTTGCTGCTTATCTAAATAAATGTCTGAATGACCATATGATTGAGATCCAATAGCCGATGATAAGATAAAAAATCATTGTGCTCTAAAGGTGTCATTAAATAAAACAAACTACACTTTATCTACAGTGACGTTCCAAATGTTATTATTTTTTAAGATCATTAGGCGATGTTAGTATTTTAAAAGTTTTATAACACTTTTTAGATTCCTGTTTACGTTAAAACTTTTTTCAACATTTGTAAAAATATACATGTGTAAGCAATCTCATATTATGTCAACATATATTCCTAAAAGATAAATAATTCAACCATCCCCAGAGGTGTGTGCACATTTCATTAAAACTTTTGGCGCGACTATACTCAGCATTTTAGTTTAGACTGTTTGCACATTACAACTGTTGTACTATAACGTTGTCTACTGGTTGGCTGTGCATCAAGTATAAAAAAAAATCTGTCTCAAATCATTTGTTGGAATACTACATGTAGGTTAGTACATGTATGTCTGTGTAAATAAACTTTCTGTAATCGTTAAGTTTGCAAGTTTTAATTTCTGAACATCTACAGGTCACAACATAACCGATTTGTGGTTTGCATAAATTTAATTTTGTGTAACCGATACGCAAACAGAACGACTGTTTGCATAAAATATCGTGCCCTGGTATGTTATTATGTTATTATGGCTAATAATGATTGTGTGTGGTATGACTTGGTATGTATTCAGTTGTGCACACCCGTTTCAGAAATAGACAAAACCTCATTAACTAACAGTGTACTGTCATGCGAAAGCTTCAGGTACGACTAATAATAAACCCAAAATTTATGACTACTATTTATCATTTATTAGTATTTATTATCCACAATATGTCATTTGTTATAACATTTAAAAAATTGTATTTCATAATACTAATAAAATTTTATCAATTTTCGACAAAATACTAACATTCTTTGTAACTGTAGACCAACCACATGGATTTGCTAATAGCATTTGATTGTGAGGCATAGCGTAGCAATCAGCATAATTGGTTGTAAAAGATTGTGTTTACTTCAAAAATCTCGAAAGTTTTTTGCAAATGTTTTTGCCATGCTGTAAATTCTTTCACAGGTATTTTTTGTATTATTTGCGATTGGCGATCGACAGCTTGAGCCCTGCTAATTGTAACTGTAATGCTACATATATAACATGTAAATTCGTGGATGGCATACCCACTGATACATTTCTGTATGGAGAAGACTGGTGTTGAATGCAGAGGTTGGAGTGGTAAAATTCTTTGACATTGAGCAAACTATTTGTATTTCACTGCAACTATTGTCTCGTCTTAACAAAAGCACATAATATGGTTTTTACACCTCACATTAAAATGATCATAAAGAAAAAGTGCATGGATGAGTCAAACAAAACAAAGTTGATTAAAGACATCACCAAACATCAATAAAAAATAAACCTAGACTACAATATTTGCAGAAAACTCAATGGTGTCAGTCCGTAAAAATACAGTGAGAATGCGATCTGAATGACAATGCAATCTGAATCATTTATTTTTAAAATAAATTTATATGTGGATGGAAAAGTAGATTGTTGATACGGTAGAGAAGATTTTCCGTTTCACAATTTTCCAAATTACATTTATTTTCTGATTTTTAATTTGTATCATATTTTGTTATTAAAAATTACACCAATTTATGTTTTATTGTGCAAGCACTGAACTGGCTTAGAAAGAAGCAACATCTTGTGGCACTTCAAGTAGGCTAAATGTTAATCCCTCCACACAGATTAATGAAAATGCAGAAGTTTTCCCAAAATTATATCATTCAGCAAAAGTGTCAAATAAATTATTGGTGTGTATCTTAACTGGAAAAAGTATTGTAAAAATATAGCAGTTGATTGTTCTAGAAATCTTTTGATATATATATATATAATCAAGATTCTACAAGTGTCTTATTTGAAGTACAATTTCACTTCACATATGAAGGAAAACTGGTAAACAGTTTCATGCTTCGATTCATGCTTTCGGCAACCAAACGTAACTTCCCACAGTGCTTTGTTGGTTCTGATCACACAGCGACAATAATTCTACACATAAGTCTACAGAAAGCTATGCTACATAGACTTTCAAAAACACCATTATTTTATTTGTCAAAAGTATTTAATAACTACCATAAATGTTTACCATGATGCTTCAATCGGAAGGTACCAATCAGAAATAAAAATATATAAATACTTAAAAAAATAAAGGGATTTCCATTTCACATACTAAATTCTACAATTCCATCCATTTTTTCCATAATCACAGAAAATCATCCTCTGTAATAAGGTAACAGTAGACTGTTAATTGTTGAGGAATGCAGTGAATATTAAGTCGAGAAAGAAAGATGATGATGCAGGCCATATGATTTCATGGTTACGACCATGTCAAAATCACGTAACCGAAATTTCATTTCCCATGATTTTCATATCACTGCTGCATTATTTTGGATTACTGAAAAACAGTTTCCGATGGGTTTCCATAATCCAAAGGAAGGCAACCGAAAAAGTGTTTCCCATGAAATCCTGTGGCCTGTGATGACAGAAACAAAGTATAATAATACTGAATTAAACTATTGAGAATGCACTTCAACATTACAAATACATGTGGATATGTATTTTTACAGAATGAAACAAAACCGGTCAATTACAAAATGGGGGAAACCATGGTTTCCAACAGAATAAAACAAACTAATCTTGAAAACATTAGACTATTGTTACATGTATTAGAGGCTAATAAAAATAAATAAAATATCCAAATCTAATCTACACTTTAAAATCCCCCAACTGTATTGTCAAATAAATGTGTACAGTAACGTCCCTCTAACCATACATGTGGATATGGATTTTTACGGAATGAAACAAAACCGGTCAATTACAAAATGGGGGAAACCATGGTTTCCAACAGAATAAAACAAACTAATCTTAAAAACTTTAGAATATTGTTACATGTATTAGAGGCTAATAAAAATAAATAAAATATCCAAATCTAATCTTCACTGTAAAATATCCCAACTGTATTGTCAAATAAATGTGTACAGTAACGTCCCTCTAACTATTATTTTGACAATAACAATAACCAAAAATTGATATGGAAATTTTATTTTTATTTTATCAGACTGATGAAAGTTCTAGAGCAAATAAAATATAAACCATGTAATTAAAAAAAAAGATCTTAAAAAAAACATTTGCAAGAATGATAAATGCATTTTGAACAATGACAAACACATGCAGATTTAACATGCTAAAAAAAATGAACACTCAAATGTTTAGCTACAGCCATCCGGAGTGTCCACCTATGAAGCTGTTGGTCGTCTGATCAATCCTCAGTGGACCCATTTGCTGTTTTGGTTATCTTCCATTCAAATCAGTGATACACAACTGGTTTGTCAAAGGCTGTGGTATGTGCAGTCCTGTCTGTGGGACAGTGTATATAAAAGACCCCTTGCTGCTTATCGAAAAGAGTAGCAACATGGCGGCAGCGGGTTTCCTCTAAAACATATGTCAGAATGACCATATGATTAATGTTCAATAGCCGATGATAAGATATTAATCAGTGTGCTCTAGAGGCGTCGTTAAATAAAACAAACTACTTTAGCTACAGTCATCCAAATTGACACTTACAAAATTGTATGTGTATATTGTTTCCACAGTTGGCATATGAACAGATAAATATGTCATACAAATGCTTTTTTGTTTATAGGAAACAATTTGTAAAGTAAAGTGTATAAGTAGAAGAATCTATAGTGAAAGAGAAAACTTTAATTTTTTTTCTATTAGACTATTATTGTATTAAGCTGCAGAAAATTTAGTGTCCTAATACCATTACCACTGGGTGCAAACAAATTATTTTATACATCATGTACACTTAAAAATAAAATTGTTTATTGTCCATCAAGCTGTTGAAATTATTGTCTTAGAATGTCAGATGTCACAAAATAACATGATTACTGAACATGCAATGTTTTATCTTGTTCAAAGGTCAAATCTCTCCTTTTTTCTTTTCTTCTTTTTTTGGTCTAATTCTTGCAGATTTCATTTGGTTTTCCACAACTTTTATGTTTTGGGAATCCAGTATTGACTATTGTTTGTCACAGATAGGTTATTTAAAAAAATATATATATACAGGATACTAAGACTAATTTATTTAGAATTTAATGCTAATAATTAATACATGTATCTGGACATAATTTCTAATGTCTGCTGAAATAAACTTTTTTTGGGTTGAAGATTAGTTTCTCAAATTCCTGTTTAAGGCAAAATAAAACTTGCCCAAAAGATTAACTTTCCCAGTAGAGAGGGCAGTTTGCATAGTATTAGGTATTGGTGTGTTTACCTGCTAATCCAGTCAAAAAGCTACCTCTTTGTTCAGACACACAGAAAAAAAAAGAAGAGAAGAACATGATTTCAAGGGTTTTTAATGATAAATGAAAATTGTCAGCTACAGGCAGCCATAAAAAAACACAAACCTTGTAAATTTAACTAATATGTTAACACAAACCTTCTTGTAAATTTAACAACATTTAAAGGAGAACATACTACTGTTTTTGGTTATGTTGTTCATACATACTATCTACGCACATTACTAAAATGGACGAGGTAGAAGAAAAAAAAGGAAAATGCTTTTAGATGATTAAATCTTTACAAAATGCCGTTACTTGTGTCCCATTGTTTTGCCATGATATTCTCATATCTGTGACATCAGAGGAACCAATGGTATTAGCATTGTTAACCAAGAGTAGTATGACTTCAACATTTCTTTTTATCTGCACACGAATTGTCATCAACATGTTTTTAAAATTCTTAATTGGAACATGGATAGAAATCTTTGAAATCAGATAAGACACCTTTGAAACTTGACACATTTCAGACCTTGCAGAGTTCGAAAACCAGGAAGCAACACCAAAAGGTAACGGACTGATAAGCATAATGTAAATGCAATGAAGACTGCTACAGGCAGCCATAAATATATGTAACACAAACTTTCCTGTATATTTAAGTACATTTAAAGGACAACTGAAATGTAATAGCGATTTGATTGTTTTGTGTGCATACTACCTATGCAGCATTCTAAAATGGACGAGGTAAAAAAAAAATATGTTTGCTTTAGATGTTTAAATCTTTACAAAATGGCATTACTTGTTACCCATTGTTTCACCAAGGGCAAGTGATTTGCTTTTTTCACTTATCCATCCAAAATACCCTAAACAAATACACTGAAAATGTTTCATGTATAGCATGTGATACACAATATATATACATGCATGCTAATTATACTGCACCTGTAAATTTATTATACTAATAATATCACTTGTTTATTTTGATTAAGGGATATTCATGGATTGATAAAACAAGAAGAGCCAGTTATTTTCTATAGCCACTGCTCACAAAATAAATTTCATAGGGTAAATGTACATCAGATTAGGGGTGCAACGATATACCAGTATATCGCGATACGTGCCGACACAATACATAGTACGATATGGTTTCGTGTATCCTGATATATTTACCTAATGATTATCCATCAAATTCTTATAAAGCCTATGACTTTGACAGTAAGTTAAAGAAATAAAAGTTAAAACTTCATCAAAAGATATAAATCTACTGTATATATTCTCTTTTTTTCATCAGAAATTGGTACAGGTCTACCTGCATGAGATATGTTTAGTAGTTAGTATGATAGTATCAAAATATGACTATTACATCTTGGTTATTAATCAAACTGTATTGCGGTAAATGTCGCATTATGGGTTTGCTATATCGCAGTACGGTTTTGGCCATATTGTTGCATCCCTACATCAGATAACCAGCGTCTAATGTTGACATGGATTTCTTAAGTGAACATGAAAAAATTTGTTCACAAAGGTAAACATTTACATTAAATCCTTACACGCCAAAACATTTGTGGGTAAATCACAATTACTATAAATAAATTAAAACAACTTTCAAAAAAACTTCTCAACATTTATTGCAACTGTATTGAAGTAACCTAGCATAATTATTAAAGCATCATAATCACTTAATATACTGGATGGTGCTTCCAAATTACTTCTTGGGTGTATTTGACAACATTGTTCCACGTCATTCGAGAATCCCAAAGCTATGTAGAATTAGGGTAGATAACTAATTTTTGCCTATTTCCTTAATGGTTTAAAAGCACTTCACTATGCTAGATTGTTTCTGTGTTCGTCTGAGAAACCATTCATGAATAGAGACTCGTTACTGAATGCATTTAATGGAGTGGCATGTTCAGAATGGTGATTGTTTGTTAGACTGGTTTTTATGCCTAACGTTGGATAAGTTTAATGTGATAGAAGACGACAGTAATCTCCTTAACATGTGTGCTGTTTTATCATAACTGAAATATTGCTACTGACTTAAGAGACTGGAAATATCTTGATGTGTTTCCTTTTACTAGTTTTAGTCTTATCCATGAAGTCCATTTTTTCAAAATGTTTCAAGGCTGTCATCATGCATGTGCATTACCAGATGTGTTGTCATTCACTTAATTCTGTTTGATCGATCCTTCTCAATGGACCCATTTGCAGTTTGGTCTATATTCCATTCCAACAAGTGATCCACAATTGGTTTATCAAGGGCCGTGGTATGTGCTGTCCTATCTGTGAGACTGCATAAAAAGGTCCCCAGAAGGGGTAGCCTATGTGGCGGCAGAGAGTTTCCTCTAAAGATATACGTCCGATTTGCTCTAGAGGTGTGGTTAAATAAACAATCTTTACTTAATTTCATTATCTCAGTATTTTCTGAATTAGTAGTCTTTTTAGTTTTTGTTTTTTCATCTCTGATCAAAAATAAAATAAAAAATGAGTCCACCAAAGACACTAAATCATTACTAGGTTTTAATATGTTAGTTTTTCTAGGCATGTCCCAGCATTTATAAACACTTGAAACAAAAGTTGTGTTTATTGTTGTCAAATACTGGGCTGTATCATCAAATAAGTTTGAACACATGCACAGCTAACAGTTTATTCCCCATTGCCAGCAAATGTATTGATGAGTTATAACCATTGCTGGCATCTTTAATTTAATATAGTGTAGCACTGGCTTTGCAACAAGTCTACTTGTGGCAAAATCTGTTACTTTTATCTACAGGAATACTTGTGGTTGGCAGTCTCAGCGTTAAAAATATTAACATTTTTTATTTTTTTTATTTTACAAATTAGTTTGCTTTTAATGTTTTAATTTAATTTTTATTTTATACAAATGAGTTGCAGAATGTAACATCAGAAATTAGACGGTAAATTGACGAATGGATGCATAAGTTGAAATGTTATTCTAATTTTTATAGTGTTCCACCTAATATATGTACCTACCATTAATGATGCTTAGTTGTCCATGTTACTGACAACCCAGACTGGTCAGACATCTGCAAACTCCTCCACTATACATGTAGATCGAAAAAAAAACACTCAGAATTGTGAATCCAAAATGGTTTTACCAAGACCTCAAAGATACAGCTGTTAGTAAACTTCAGGGGTTGAAAAAATTATGGCAAGTCTGATTAGATATATTTTTTTTCCTTTCTTCATTATTTGTTTAACTTGGCCATTATAAGCAAAACACACCAAAAATATTTCATGTATAGTACGAATACATAAAACATGCTAATTATACTACATATGACAATGTAATATTATTGATCTTGCCAATTTTGATTGAGGAATGTTCATGAAAAATTGTACACAAAAGTAAATGTCTGCTGTGACAATCCTAATGGGCAAAAATATCGGTGAATTTATTGAAAATAAATTTAAAGAACTTTCAAAGAGCCTTTTCTAACGTCATTTAAAGCAACTGTAAAGTGATCTAGAACAAATGCTATTACAGCATCAGAAACATTTCATATGTTGGATAGTACTTCCAAATCACTTCTCGGGCATAACTGGCAACGTCCCATGTCTATCAAGCATCCCCAAGCTGTATATAGAATTACCATAGATAACTATTGTTTGCTATTTTCATAATCATATGATAGCATTCAGTAACCCTAGATAATTTCCATGTTGGAAAAGCCATTTGTGAATGGAGATGAGAGTTCTCGAATGCATTTAATAGGTGTTTGTTTATAACAAAAATAGCAGAAATACATGTATTTCAACCAATTATGCAGACAGAAATAACAGTCGGTTATATTCAAAAGACATTTGTAAATAAGAAATGTATTGAGAATTCAATTATTTGAAAGGTCTCTTGTCAACTGGCAAGTTAGATCTTGCAAATCAGTTTCCTGACCTTCGTTCCATTTGCCTTGGGTGGAAGGCAATGGTCTCTATAAAACATTGTTTCAAGATAACAAGACTGACAGTGACAGACTTTTTTTAAAATATTAAATTTCTTTAGTGGTGCAAATGTACTTTGTGAACTGATCATTATTTGTTTTAACTGTCAAATCCAGGTGATTCATACAAAGTTATAGATCTCATCTAGCCTATACTCAAAACTGCACTTCATTAAGTTTACTACCACTATCCCATTTGACCATAACTAATTCAGCCCTTTTATTACGCCATGGCAATCGGCAGTACCATCGCAAAATGCTTTTGCAAAATTGATATACGATAGCATTTTTCTTATTGGGTGTTTACTTGATTATTTGAACTAAATTGGCATTGCAAGATGATCTGAATTTCAAGGACAGCTGATTACATCACACTTGATACCATTTGCAAGTACAATGCCAGTTTGCAAACTATATTGTAGCCAGCATGAGTGTTATAATTTTGGTAATGAGGATAAAAAGAAAGGATGAATGGGGAGCACAGAAACACTTGCCACTTTCCATTTTCAGGTGAGCGAGGAGAGTTGCAAACTGACTAGTCTATAATGGAGAGAATTCAAAAGATGAGACAATGCTCAACATGCTGTGGCAGACCATCAAAATGCTGCAAATACATTTATATCAGTCATGTAGCTACTACATGTATGTACAAAATAATTGATAAAAAAATTAACTGGGGATTGGTGTTGGAAATAAACATGACACTTATTAATCGGCTATTGGATATCAGTCACTGAGCCAGCCTCTGACAGGTTTTGAACCACTGTCTTCAGCTTGAGAGTCTGACGACTTGCCACTCAACCACTAAGGCACACTATCTTGTAAACACATGCTTAATTTTTCACATCACTTAAGTCTCATTTTGTGACTGGCTATTAGCAATAAAATTTACTGTGCACCAGTTATGTGTGACTTAAACTTGAACAGGAATTTTGAAATATGTGTAACTTCAGTAGCTCTGATGATGCTAGCATGCTGACAGATACATGCATAACTTATTGATAACATTGAGAGGTTGGTATAGTGCACATCATTTACCTATTTGTGCAAGAGACTGAAAATTAAACGTTTTCATAGTCAATGTTATAAGTTGCACAAATTTGTTTTCATGTAACCTGGTTATTTTTTACATAAAACCACTAAGATAAATGCATCTAGGTAATTGTTAAAGACTACTGCATATTTTTCAGAGTGCTTTTTATAGAGTTAAGTAAAAACTAGGCTACAGTGAATTTCTTGCAAAATAATAGCATAAAATTAGTTTTGTGGAATAAAAAGAACCTGCTATGAAATCGACAAATGGCTCTTTTAAGTTGAGCAGAGCACTGGCGAAAGATTAGTGAATCTATAACCTGTATTTGCTTAGATGACTAAGGAAGTGACATGTTCTGGTCTAAAATTAGCTATAAATCTACCAGATATTAAAATACTATTGAAATACGTGTGACCTACATCATACCTAATAACGATGATCACTTTCCAGCTTCATTCATCAGCTTTCTGAAATTTACCCCAAGTTTATGTTGGTTAAAAGAGTAATAAATAAATTTTACAAATGTAAAATTCTCTAAAAATTGTTTACTCTCCTTGACTTTTGACATTTAGAAAGTTTCACCAAGCACTAAAAAAAAAATTGAGCTATGATTTGGACAGCATGAGCTTGTCTTTTCGTAGGTGACACTGACTTGGTGACATTTGTTAGTCTGTTCACGTACTACCCTAACAAAATCGGGTTATTCAAATTTAATCTTCTGATTTTTTGTTTTGGTAACAAATTGAGTTTGCACATGTGCCACTATCAAAGATGGATGACCTGGTCAGAATGATAAAATGTTTCTAGTAGATGTAAAATGAGATCATTGATGCTCCGGTGTGTAGAGATGAAAGTTTTATAGAATTCCTGGATTTTTAGTATGCTTTCAAATTTCCAGAGTACAGCAATAACAGAGTACAGCATTATGTAAAATTTAAGTTTTAACCAAGTACATGTAATTCAGACATCTAACAACATATTTGGGTTTTTCCAGACAACAAAAGCTGCATAAAGTACAAAATGTCAGTGAACTCACAAAAATGGACGTACTGGGAGGCAAAAATGTTTTAATTGGTGAGGGTTAGGTATATTAGAATGTTCAGGGACCTTTTAATGCCATAAAAGGGAATTATTTATTGACTAATTATTATCAAAACAAAATTTTGTTCTTGTTTTCTACAACTAAAATTTGGAACCCAATGGGTTTTAAATTGGAGCCACCAAAACAGTGGACCCCAGAGACTTCTATTATAGAAAAGCTTGTAAAACCATTTTTATGTGATATTTTAGTTAATTCAGTAATTTGTTTATTTTATATTCCCTCAAAATTCAAATAGTCCCATATTGCTAGAGCTAGTATTGGACCAAAGAAGAGTGAATGTTATGTTTCCAAAGTGAATAATTTATGAAATTTATTATTAATAAAAAAATTTGATTTACATAAATTGTAACATTTAAACCATTAATGAACATAAGTGTACTTAGATAAGTAATACATTTAACAAAGCTAATCAGTACATGTATACTGATTAAAACTACATTTTTATAAATGCAGATTTCAGTTACCTTCATACAAACAAAAAAAACTAAGCATTGTCACTGAAGATAACCACATTCATCTATTTGGTATATATATACATGTAGTTCACAAACTTTATACAGAACTTTGTAAAATTTTACAGTGTGTTTACACTAATATCTAGAGCTACAGTTCATCTTGCCAACCTGGAGAAGCTACATAAGGAAGTTTATAAAAAATCTACACAAACTGAGTGACCTATTTGAAATACTCTACATGAAATGATTTTAGGTTTTCATGGAAATAAGTTGCACAAATCAAGTAGTGGGTTAACATTTTTATTGTCCAGAAACAACTTTAATAATTCTTAATGTAATCTTGTGAACATATATAAAGAGCTTGCATAAACATCTGCTTTTCCTTATGAAGAAGTTTGAGTTTTCTGAAGAATGTATACATGCAAATCTTAAACCAAAGACATACTTTTAGCTGTTAAATAATTTTTTAAGCATCATATTGGCTGCTTTATCATTACCTGTGCATACATGTATGGTCTCAACAGAGCCTTCTTTCTCTATTAAGAAATAGATATACGATAAATGTGAACTACCTGTATCCTTACAGCATTTTATGTTGGTGCTGTCTTCCTGTGAACCGGTTGGTCGTCTGATCAATCCTCAGTGGACCCATCTGCATTTTGGGTTATTTTCCTTTCCAACCAGTGGTCCAAAACTGGTTAATCAAAAGCTGTGGTATGTGCTGTCCTGTGTGGGACAGCATATAATAGACACCTTGCTGCTTATCAGAAAGAGTAGCCTATGTGGCGGTAGTGGATTTCCTCCAAATATATATGTCAAAATAACCATATGATTGACATCCAATAGCCGATGATAAGATAAAAATTCTCCAGGCATCGTTAAATAAAACAAACTTTTTAAAACAAAATTGTTTTAACTCATTATGGGTCATGTTTTGAAATAAATTGCATATATTTTTCTATTTAATGTAAATTATTTAACAGACAGCTTGCAAATCTTTGATGTAGATTTGTTTTAAATGTATCTTGTTTATATTTTTGGGACTGCATGATGGTATAGGACCTGGTTAGAGTTTGTAGAACATACGACAAAATATGGTGTTATTTTTTTTTATCAAATGCAATAACTTGCAGGGATGCTGTTCAACTGCCCTTTACTAATGGAAACTGTGTAAACAAATGCCTTTATTTTTATCTACGTGCAGGCACAGCTTAAAATCATTAAAACAACAAAAATATTTTGATAAACATGGAGAAGCTCTAAGAAGTGATACAAAAATCTACACAAATTAAGTTATGATTTTGTTGATGTAAATTACCTGAACAAACTGAGTTTCGAATATCTGTAGTTCTTTAAACTGTTTATTTTTTATGATTTAAAACAGATATTTTACAGTTGATGATGACTGGGTATATAAATGGGAGTGGGGTGCGGAACTTCTTAGCAGATTTTTTATTTATTTAATGCTAAACACAGAGTATTTTTGAGTTCATTAGTGCACATGGATTGATTTGATTGTTTTAATAGGTATAATAATAAAGAAGCTGTTTTAAGACTGTAAATGAGCTTTGAATAAGATGACTATTTTTAAAATTTTAACAACACCACTAGAGCACACTGACCTGTTAATCATCAACTATTGGATGTCAAGCATTTTTGAAATTGTGACAGTCAAATGTGACCCAGCTTTTTTGAACAACGGTTATGTCAGAATGACCATATGATTGATGTCCAATAGCTGATGATAAATAAAGTTTTGTTTTATTTAACGACGCCTCTAGAGCACATTGATTTTAGTATTTATCATTGGCTATTAGACGTCAATCATATGGTCATTCTCACATTGATTTAGAGGAAACCCTCTGCTGCCACATAGGCTACTCTTTCTGATAAGCAGCAAGGGTCTTTTATATGCACTGACACACAGACAGGACAGCACCCGATGATAATGTGCTATAGAGGCATCATTAAATAAAACAAACATTACTTTTGAACCACAGTCTTCAGCTAGAGAATGATGATGTACTACATAGGCTCACTGAATAAGATGACATTGCATTCAATTAATGGAGCAGTTAACAACATGGTGGTCAAAGGAGATCGCCTTCAAAATTGATATGTGTAGCAAACTTAACAAAACCAAATAAAGAAACTAATTTGAAATGATTGTTAAAGAAGGAAAACCTACTCCACGTGTACCCTATTGTTTTCGATTATTATAGCAAGTGATTTATGTGCACTTTCTCAGATAAGATATCACATACCACAGCCTTTGATATGGCAGTTGTGAACCATTGGATGTAATGGAAAATGGGCTGGTGGGTACACAGACAATTAATGTTATGAGACCACATTTTACCTTATTGATTGATTCACTATTCTACCATGACAGAAAAGTGCTGCATTCAGATTGGATATATTCTGATTGGCTATCTTCGCATACCTTATCCATGTTTCAAATCATCTATGGTACTGCACTAATGTAATTAAGCAGCTTTACTTATTTTATAATGATGGTAGAATAGAGATAAACACACATGTAAACATACTGTGATTTAATTTTTTGAGATATATTATCATGGATTTCGAAAATAAAATAAGGTGTTTATGCTAATTATGGTACATTTATGATTTATTGCTGCAGCCTACACAGATGTGACACTGAATGTGGCAAAAGATCAGTTGACTTCTTTTTTTTTTCTTTTCATTTGGTTTTCATGTTCACTTTTAATTTATCCCCTTCAGATTCACTGGATTGGGAGCAGAGTTGCAAAGTAACAGATACAGAAGAAACTCCTGTTTTGCAGCAAAAATCATTGTATACCAGACAACTAAAACCATAGATTTGAAGAAAATTGTATTAAAACCAAAGGTACAACAAAATTCTTTATTGATTTTTAATGAAAACAGACTATGTGAATACTATGTGAGCATGCACGCATATACATGTACATTACAATTTACAAAGAATGGGTGAATGCCATATAATAAAAAAAAAAATTAAAATTTGGAAACATTGTTTTATCATAACCCTGAGATAACAGCAAAAATAGGCACATGTTTGCCCAAGCACGTTTCACATATGAAAAATATGTTTAACATGTCCTGTTAAATATATGTTTCTTTGAAAATGTGTTTAACATACGTTTAATGAGTATAGTGTTACTTTCCCTAGAAATCAACAAGGTGTTCTTAACAATGATAAAACCGTCATCTAACCTAATTAAAAAGTCACCTTTGTAGAATTTTAAGTATACTTTATTCAGAAATGTATAATTGATATTTAAAAAATCAAATATATAATTTCATTAGCAACCAAGATGGTATCCATAACAACTGAAACTTCTAAATACTGTGTCATGTATGTCATTAACGTATTTTTAACATTTATATGAAAAACATACTTTTATCATATGTTTAACATGTTAAACGTATGTCTTCCTATTTAAATGAAAAAATTACTTTCATGAACATAAATTTCACTTTCGTGAAATGTACACAGAACAAGATTTAGACCGTGAAGAGCCCAGGGCACTTCAGATTTGGGGGTCACTCAACATAGAAATAAGATTACATAATAAAAATCAACTAAAATGAATGAATAGAATTAATTTTATAATTACATTTTTTAAATAAAAGAAGTCCTTTGTATGTGGGATCCCACTTGCAGGGGGCCCCTGGGCATTTATACCCTTATAAATTTGGCCCTAAATGCACAATGCTATTTTTGCTATGTACAAATGATTGTGTTAAAAAAGCTTGTCAAAACTATTAGTGTTTTATATTCAGTATCATGGTTCAAAGCTCTGATACGACAGATTTTGATTCCATTATTTTCTCTATTGATGGTCAAAGAATCTGACACATTTAATAGTACATTTCATTATTTTCTTAATGTTTACAATTATGCTCTTACGCATTGCTGTCAGTGAATAGGGTATGTATATGAGCCTTAACCTTGACCCTGTCCATAGCACATTTTTATTTTCATTGGTAACCAGCTTCAGAGGGTCAAAAGGTAGATTTTTGGGGTCTGTTAAATTGTATCAAAGGAAAGGACTGTTTAATGACACCACACCCCAGCACATTGTTTATCCAGTTACTGTTGGGCATTAAAAATACAATGTGAGCGATGGTCTTCAGGGGAATCCACATGGGCTTGCCTCTCCATTTAGCATCAAGAGATCTTTTATATGCACTTTTCCATAGAAAATACGGCACATAGCTTTTATTATATCAGTAGTGAACTACTAGCTAGAATGAGAAGTAGCCCAAATTGGTCCACTGAAGTGTTAAATATCAGCTTAATGAAGTCTGTTAGAATTCTGGCAGTGTAAATTTAGTTTTTACTTTTTTTTTCAACCTACCCTATGCTGTGCTTGTAATGGGTTCTAAATCTGAAGAAGGATGTGCTCAGCTGTAGTGAATGTCTGGCATCGTCACTGTTTTGATGGTGATTAATGAGTACACTGATTTTCACATACGTCTCTGATTCTGCCTTTTACAGATACACGGTTTGTAAAGGACAAGTACATGTATGGTAACCCTGCCTAAGCTCAGTCTTCAATTTAAAGTGTTTTAAAAAATTAGAATTTTTTTTAAATAAGGTATTGCATTAACATCATATTAGTCTGTGATATGTCTTTAACATAAAATGGACATTGTCTGCCACAAATTCTTTTTAAAGTCAAGATTAAAACTGCTCAAACAGTGCTTTGTTTCCATCTAGACCATGCATTTACATTTGTATGAAAGATAATTGTTACCCATGTCATAGGATTTCAAATTTTGTAGGAAACACTTTTTTGGTTCATGTGAACCCATTGGAAACAGTTTCTTTTGGTAATCCAAAATGAAGTTAACAGTGATACATTAATCATTGGAAACGAAATTTGGGTTCCGTGATTTTTATGAAACTATATCGGTAATGATCTTTACCTTCAAATCATGGCCTGTAATGCTAGTATTACTGAGTGATAGGTGATCATCAATAATTACAGATAGTCAAATTAGACCATTCCATTGCATTGAATTAGGTTATGCAACTTAAAAGATGGCGAGATCTGGCACATAGTATTGTGGCCAAATACAGAAATTCAGGATGAGTGTGTTAAATATACTTCAAAGATTTTTAATAGTGGATGGTCTTCAAATTTACAAGCAAATTATAATGGGCGGTGGTGGAAATGGGGGGGGGGGATGATGGTTTGGGTTTAAACCTGCCTTGAATCCTCTTTGTGTTTGTCAAACCTATCAAAAACCCATGTAAGCCTTAGAAGTACAATGGTAGGACATCAAACTCATTTTCCATGTCTTTGACATCCAGTAGTTGATGATTAATATATCACTGTGAACTAGTGATGTCGTTAAATAATAATAATTTTAAAAAATCTAATACCCACATGCATTTTGCTAGGACTTTATTCAGCTTGCATGAACAAAAATAGACTACAGGGTATGAAACTAGCATATAAAGTCCTGTTTGTTTTTTCAAATTTGCTGGGAATCTGTTTATAATAACATCTAGCTGGAACTGTATCTGGCACTGTGTGAAATGTTTGCAAATTTTTAACCTGCTGGACTTGCTGATTCATTTTAATTTCATGCTGTGGACTAAGGAAATCAAATTCAAATTAATTGCCTTTGTTAAAGTCAGCTAGATGAATCATCATGTTTTGAAAAATGGGCCCTAGTTTTGACAACAATACTGTCCAGGTGAAATACATGAAAATTATTGCATTATGTACCTCTGGAGATAGAAACTAATGCATGCATCTTCATCTACAATGAGAAGAAATTACTGGGGATGAGTCAATTGAAATGACAATAGTCCTATGGGACAGTGGATATTTGTGTCATAAACTCATTTGTTTTCAATTCCAATTTGATTTATAGACTGTATTATTGCATTATTGATTCCCATTACTCAAACTTATACGAAATACATTTCTTGAAAAGCTTCATTGCAAAGGTTCCTTTTCTGCCAGTCACATGGTTTCAACCGGCAATACCCATTTTGTGGGGACTGGAAACTTCTTTAGGCTGCTAGTCCCCCAAGTTCGTAGGAATATTTATTAATTTCTACCCAACATCTAGTATCATAGTTTTCAATTTATTTTGACTGTAGATTAAAATTCGACCAAGAGCAAGGCTTCTGATAAGAGGAACATCACAGCACAGCAGCTAACAGCATCTGAAGACATTCGAGACGTTACTGCACCTCAAAGGTATCAAAATAAGTTTTTCTTATCAAAAGAGACCGGATGAAAAATACTAATTCAAATGTTTTCAGTATAATTTTGTTTGCATGTTAGTGGGTTATTTTGCAAAGAAAAATTTATAAACAGCTAAATATATTAACATGTAATAAAATATTTTATATTAAATATATGTTCATTATATGTCCTCAGTAATTGTAATAAGGGTGCTTTTCACAATTAACATTTTCCTATTTGTACAAGGTCTGAATTTTAATGTCAGATGAAATTTAGTAAAATAGTACATGGTAATTTAAAAGGGTGGCAGTTGTCTGAGAATTAGTACTGTGAGGAGAAAAAATCTGATTTTGTCAACAACGTAAGAGAAGACCTTTTCTTATCAACATCTAACATCAACATTAGTTCAAAATAATACTGGTAAACTTCGAGCTTCGTCTTCATAAAAGATGTGGTGGGGATGACTTTCAGTAGTAACTGGATGAATGCTTTACCTCTGAACCACATAGCATAAGCCCAATTTTTTAAGAGTCCTAGTTCAGTCCCTGATTATTGTGACTATTCGTTATACTTGGTGTAATAATTTTTAAAAGCCAGGTTTCAATTTTAAGTGTTTTTGAAAAGTGTGTTAAAAAGTATTTGCCTAAATTGAACCTAAAAGACCACTTGGTGAATATAGAAAATGAAAAATTACTGTCATTTCATTTAATAGTTAATAAACCTATTTGTAACAGGAATATAGTGGTACCAAAAAATTAGTATATATATACAATTCTGTGTACACAGTGTTTCAAAAGACTCACATCTTAGAAAACAAATGTCCAAACTGTTGGCCTTTGATGTCTAAGCACTTTTAAATTCGCTTAATACATGGACTTTTGTTAGTTTTGAATCCATACTAAGTTCATAAATCCATGAAAAGAACAAAAATATATCAAACGTTTGAGACCCTGTATAATCTGTAGACACTGTAGAGATAGGAGTTTAATAATAATTTGTTTTATCACATAATTTGGTTTGAGGTAAACTGATATTTTTAGGCACATCAAAACAATAAATAAAACAGTATGCAGAACCACAAAAACCCACCATTTTTAGTTTGAATTTTAATAGATTTTCTGTAAACATGATAAAATGTGGAATATAAGCAGTTGGTTTTAGAGATTAATAAATAATGCCAGTGGTTCCTTATTGCTCAAATTGTCACAGTTGTTATGGTTAGAAGACTAGTCACTGTAAATGTGAGTTGTTATTTATTACCAGGGGCGTTGGAACAAAATTCATATTGGGGGGGCTGCTGCCGTTTCTGAACATCAGAATTTGCTAGTGAATAATTCAACAATGAATAAAAAAACATGTTTATGAGAATTATTGGGGGGCTCTAGCCCCTCAGGCTCCCCGGCCCCAATGCCCCGGATTACACAACACTTTCAATTTTCGTGGACATTGCTTAATACATGTAATAGTTATACCCTCACTTTACAAGATGTATCAGTGAATATCCTAGTTTTAGTTGTGGGGCCTTCTAGGCAAAGCCGAGGAGGTACTGACAAAAACCGTAGGATATTCATGATACACCGAGTAAGTGTGGGTATAACATACTTATACCCCCATTAAATTTAGACTATTACAAATCGCCTATAATATAACAATAATAAGTTATATAAACACAACAGTGCTGAAATTTGTGAGAAAAAAAACACTCCCATTTCATGGCCCGGTTTTCAAACTACAATCTTGATGATATGTACACACACGTGTTTCACATGCACATGCTAGACAGTATCATATAGAAAGATAAGGAAAATAATTGTTAAATTCCGTTATTTTCTGTAATTTGTTTTACTCTCTAAAAATAGGATTGACTAGGAGTTTTAATCCAGATTTTACCAACTCGTCTGATTAGCACAGTAGGATAAAGATTTGGTTCACGGTGTTGATGTCAAATCTTCATAAGGCAAATTATTTTAGTTTTTCTTTGATTTCTATGTACATGTATTTATATGTGTCGCCACATTGATGTTACAGTAATATAATGTTAAGTATGCAAATTTAATGTCTGTAATGAGTAGTGCAAGATATTCCTACTCTTATAACTGAAAAGTGTAGGTGTACTGGTGAATACACCTACACTTTAAACAAAAGAAACCATGATGAGGACTTAAGTGGGGTATAAGTGGGGAATGTAAATCATGTTTGCATGCATCCCATCAAAAGACAAAAAATAAATGATGAATGGTTGATGGGAATACACGATGCATTGTTTAGAGGTAAATAAACTTCATGGTAAGGAATAAATAATTCTCAAAAACAAACTGGTTATCTTCTGCTTATGATGTGATTACCAGAAAAAGCTATTAAAATTAAAACTAAATATGACATTTCTTTTGTAGTTCATTATGTATCTTAACCATTTAATGTACGGACAGTATGTCATAATTACAGTACTTTCTCATGAAAGAAAGTTTTAGATGGCTATGAATATACTTGTAAAATCAAAAAGACTGGTTAACCGTTTTAAACTTAATTGTTGGTTAAGAATGTGTGCTTTATTTACAGACCTACAAGATGTCTGTGATCATCCGTTTACAAGGTCTACCCTGGTCTGCCAGTGCTCTTGACATAAGGAACTTCTTCCAGGGACTAGGTATTCCTGCTGGTGGTGTGCATATAATTGGTGGTGAGAAAGGAGATGCATTCATTGCTTTTAGTACAGATGAAGATGCCAGGCAAGCGATGAACAAGAACTTCGAAATGTTGAGTGACTCTGTAATCAAATTGTTTCTTAGTAGCAAAACAGAAATGCAAAATATCATTGAACAGGCTAGAGCCCCAACTGTGAACACTGGTGGCCCCATTGTACCAGAGTTATCTTCTAAAGTGCCTGATCCCCATGGTAGACCCATGGATAATGATCGTTTTGGTAGAGAACCATTACCTCCTAACTGGGGAGATACACCGAAAGATTCTTTTCAAAGACAGGATCCTGCTTTTCAGAAATCTCAGTCTTGGTATGATAGTCAGCAACAAACAGACTTCCAAAAGTATCCAAGAAATGACGATGTCTACCCTGATCCAGGAAATTACAATTATGGTCAACAAGACACTAGTTTTAATCGACAAGATGAAAACATAATTCCAAAAGATGCCAGAGCTATGCCTCATGAAATGAAACCAATAAAAGAACCCTTTTTAGCAGGACAGCAAAACGATTTCAGAGGGCCTCCAAAAATAAACCCAATTGATGAATCATTTCCATCTGATGTTAGGGGTAAAAATTGGAAGAATGAAATTGATGGTTTGTTGAATCGTGCACCTAATATGGGGAATCAACAGAGTGCTAGGTTTGAACCACCGAGTGCTAGCTATCCACCAGAGGAACCTGATGACATTCCTCAGTTTGATGAATATGGCAGACAAATATTTCCAGAACAGAAACCAGAAAAACAAGTTGGGCCTGGATTTAATAAAAATGAAAGGCCGGGCACAGGTTTCTTGCCTGCTAGAAATGCTCCTGATAACAATCAAATGAGAGAGGCTGTTGAACCAGGATTTCAGAAAAGACCTATTCTTGATGATCCAGATTTGAGAAGAGATTTTGCTACAGGACAACCAAGAGGACTGAACAGTGGTCCTAGATTTGGAAATGAATTTGTTGGTTCACACCGTGATGACAGAGACTTCCGGCATGCACCAAGAGAAAGACGAGACTTTGGTAGGATGGATACAAATACCGATTTTCATCCAGAAAATGCTCCAAGAAACCAAAATCAATTTGGTCGCCCCAATTTGGATGAAAGAATTCCCAAATCCTCAAGAAATTATGCAGGGATGAATCCAGATCACATGCCTGGCTTTCCTCCAAACCAAGGTCCTTTTACACCTGCAGATGAGACTATGAACCAAGGTTCGAATGCCAGTGTACCACCAGATGCACCAAGAATATTTGGACCTGAAAGACGACCAGATGGACCAGGAAGATTTGGACCTGGTGAGCAAAGGGGAAGATTTTCACAAGATGGTCCAAGGCAGCGTTTTCCACCAGATAGGCCATTAGAAAGATATCCTCATGATCCAGCAGGAGAAAACTTTCAAGATGTGCCTGCAGAAAGATTTCCTCCAGGTAGACAGAGAGAAAGATTTCCACTTGATGGTCCTGGTGACAGATACCCATCAGAAGGACACAGAGGACGATTTGCACCTGAAGCTCAAGGCAATACTTACCCACCTGATGGACCTGCAGGAATGTTTCCACCAGAAAGACTTGGAAGAGGAAGACCTATAGCAGATGGGCCACAGTCAGGAATACCACAAGACATTGGAGGAAATTTTCCACCTGAGGTACCGGTAGAATCTGTCTCCCCACATCTGCCAAGAAGCAGAATTCTTGAAGGACCAGTTGGAAGAATTCCACTGGAAGGTAGTGGAAGCAGAATTCCACCAGAAATGCAAGGCAGAAATGCACCTGAAGGACCTGGTGGGAGATTTCCACCTGATGGTCCAAGAGGACGACTTCGACCTAGTGGCCCTCCATTTAGAGGTCCAGCATCACAGTTTGATAATATGGGGCATGAAGTTCCACGTAATCCTGAAATGGAGATATCAGGTTTTCCAGATGCTGATGGTAATATGAACCAGATACAAGAAGGTAATACATTAGTTGGAGATGATCAGTTGAATGCAGATAAATGGAAGGATGGTAGACAGCCTTATGGTGACAGCAATTTAAGATCAGATATCCGTCCACTTATGAAGCCTGTTCAAGGTAAAGGTTTGCTTGGAGATGCTCCGCCATCAGCTAAACCTTTGCCTGAAGATAAAGATAACAGAGATCCCAGTTCACGTAATAACTCACCTTATGATAACAGAAACATGGGACGACTAATATCTTCAAGAGGATCTGATGATGGCCATTCTGGTGGTTATGGAAGAAGAGGTAATCTTGATTCTGGAAGAATGTCCTCGAGAGACTATTATCGGGACAGAGATACTGATAGGTCACGGTCCAGAGGCAGGTATGATGATCGAGATCATGATAGAAGAAGTGATTCATATTACAGATCAGACAGAAGACAAGATGATCATTCACGTAGCAGTAGATACAGCGATAGAGATTCAAGATCCTATTCGGAAAGAGATCGAGATAGAGATCAGTCGAGACGGGATAGAGATTCAAGATCTGAGCAGTCAAAAAGTGGTTCAGAGAGAGATAGAGACTCTAGATCTAATCAGTCAAAGAGTGCTACAGACAAGGATTCGAGAACCGATTCAAAAACCATTACTGACAAAGACAGCAGAAGTGACAGCCGTGGCTCAAAGAGGAGTAGAGCAGAGGAAACTCGAGCCTCCTTTTATGTTGTTCTCCATAGTATGTCATCAGATGTATCATATCGTGAAGTTAGAAGATTCTTTGCACCTACAGAAATTCCGTTCGATGGCCTCAAGCTGATTAATGATGAGCATGGCAGAAGAACAGGTCAAGGATATATCAAATTTGCAAGTGAAGCAGATATGACCAGTGCATTGAAAAAGTCTGGAGCAACTATGAATGGAAAAAAGGTTGAAATTCGTCACTGTACCAAGGAAGATTACGAAAATGCAATTGATTCTTTCATTCCTGACTCTGATTCTCCACCTGTTGGTCAAAAACGTCATAAACCAAATGAATCAGGCAGTGGCAAAGAACTGCCACCGATTTCAACCAGTCCTCCATTTATTGCAACATTGAAAGGATTGCCACCTAAAATAACGAAGCCAGATGTGATTCAGTTTTTGGCTGGAATTACTGTTGCTAATGGCGGAGATGCTGTGTATATTGACATTGATGAAAAAGGTATTGGAAATGGTACTGTTTATGTTGAAGTGACTACATATGATGATTTGAAAAAAGTATATGCCTGTGAATGTAGAACCATGGGTCCCAGACTTATTCGTGTTAGCTCAGCTAAAAAGGATGACATTGATGTAGTGTTGGATCACCAAAAGAAATATGGTCAGTTTGGAAATGATCTGGCTGACATTGATAACAGAAAAGTTGAGTTTGCTAATAAAGAACAAACTTCCATTCTTGGAAAACCACCAGATAGTGATGCTGACAACAGAAAACCAGAGGAATCATTGTTTGTATGTATGTCTGGACTACCATCTCTGTGTACACAACGTGAAATCCGAGAATTTTGTCAAGGTTTGACAATAGCTCCTCGTGGGTTACAGATTTGCCATGATGGTGATGGTAAGCCAACTGGAGAAGCTTTTCTTGAATTCCATTCAAAAGAACACTATGATCTTTGCCTTCAGCTTAACAAACAGAGCATGGGTCATAATCAGGTATCTGTTGTTCCAGTTACAAAAGCTGAAATGGTATCACGAATGCGACTGGCCCGTTTGGTTACAATGTTTGGGCCTACAGCTCGTAACCCTCTGCAGCCGCTTCTACCAGAAACCCCAGAAACTGTTGCTATTGAAGGCAGTAGGCCCATACCACCTGGAGTTCTCAAACGACATTGGTTCTATCTTAGATGTTCCAATCTGCCACTGTCAGTGACCATCCGGGAAATTCTTGGCTTCTTTCAAGGGCATAAACCTGTGCCAGAGTCGATTCGTTTGCATTACACTGGAGATGGACATCCCACTGGCAATGCAGTGGTTGGATTTGAGTCACGAGATGAAGCCATGAAAGCCATGCTTGAACTGAACAACGCCCTCTGCAGACATAACAATGTGGTGATCAATCCAGCGTCTTACTAATCAGGTGAGTAATCACAGTGAGTATAATAAGCAATTGGTAAAAAAAAAAAAGAAAAAAAAAAGTAGTTGATGGTATCAGTAACAGACACCATTTATTATTATTTATAACTGATATCAGGGGACATTTTGTTCTATATCTCATTGTCAATCATGTAAATTTCAGAGATCACTAAAGATTTATAATTCATAAAATAAGTAATTCTAATTTTATGCTAATTAATAATTGTTGTTCATCAAAATGTTGGAAACAAAATTTTCCATGGAGGTGTTGGTAGGAAATTAGCGTATTTTCTAACTGGCCTAGAATAGTTTATGTATAGCTTAGATGGAAACATGTGGCCATCTATTTTTCACAAATTTTGATTGGCTGATGAGCAGAATAATCGTTGGAGGGGCAGCTACATGTAACTGATGTTTTGAAAACAAATACTGCAACAGTATATGAGAAATGGTGGTTTCAAAATATAAGTATTTTTGCTATTTGCTTCATAAATAGTTAATGTTGTCAATGACAGTGCAAAAAGAATTAGATGTCCCTATTTCAGTTACAAATTACACCCTAGGCGAGATATTAAAATAGAAAAAAAGAAAGTAATATTTTGTGATCATGTATAAAAAGAAAATACAGATGTCAGGGCCAAACCCTCTGCCCCCCTGAAAATCTCACCTTTTTTTTTACTCCAGAAAATAGCATACACATACTCAGACTAGTCACAGATTTGTTTATTAGAAGAGGTGCGCGCCCCCCCTCCCCCCCAGATTTTGATCAGGGTACAGCCATGGATGTTAATTTAATACTGTTGTGAACTTAAAATATATTGCCATGGCTTTCAAATTGGGAGGTTTAAATTGCTAACACACTTCTTAAAAGTTAAATATCACCAATTAAATAATTTAACATTTTATTATTACAAAATAAAAAATACAACAGCATTCTTTCAAAAAATGATACTGCCTTGATTTGCACACTCAGGTCGAATGTTAATATAATTCAAAATTTGTCCCCATGCTGTAACTAAATTTAAAACAAATAACAATGAGGAAAGACAAATCGAGTTACTAGAATTGCATGGGAAATTATATCTAGGGGCCAGTGACCCGCGGATCAGTTCTTTGGGAGTCACTTGTATGAAAATAGTCATGAGCTTAATTTTATATATTTGTCAATTATTTTGAATTTGTTTTAGTTTTGTGGATTCTCATGTACATTATACATTATAAATTGAATTTGCAATGTTTGGGACATCAACAAGGGCTTTGGCATAATGAGGCAATGCAATGCTTAGACCAAGTGATTTGTGACATAGCGGTCTTGGGAGTTATCAAAGTTTCGTTTGTGTTCCATGCAAATTTGTTTTCAACTTGATCTGAGACCAAATGTCATTTTTTCTTTCTATATTTTTTTTTAAATTTTATTTATTTATTTAAAAATTATTTTTTTTGAAAGTAAGGGTCAAAAAAAGATGCTTGCATCACTATGACTCGGCTCCTTGCCACTGCACATCAATTCATGGTTTCACATGTATTTCACTCTAGCTCCAGTCTTCGAGAGCCCTTGTGTATGTTATTAATTTTGAGTTGTATCTCATGGATGAATGAAAAATTATACTTAAATAAAGAAGTAAAAGTGAGAGTAGCACTGCTTTAAGTTTATGCATATTTTTGTTTAAAACAACATAGGTGCGTCAAAATGTACAAAGCTTTTATCCATTTGTTTTTTTTTACTCTTTATGAGTAGATTTTGCTGTTCTTATTAGATTTTGGAGTTAGACCAGTTAGGTTTAATATTTGAATTCATTAAAATGTCTTAAGACAAATAAAAACTATTTTAGCCTAATCATTTAGTTTAAAACTTAAATTAGCCATTATATCATTATCAATCCCAATTTTACAAGTTCAGTTTTGATGATGACTCTTTTTGTTTAACTATGGTATTAAATTATGCCGAATGTTTAAAATTTAATGTTCATCAGAGATAATAATTAAAAAGATGTGTCAGGGGCATTGAAGCACCCCACCCCAGCAATAATTCCCATAAATATGTTTTATTCATCGTTGAATTATTCAATGGGAGACTGCTGCTCAGAAACTGGAGCAGCCATCCCCTCACCCCCAGTATTAATTTTGTTCCAATGCCGCTGTGTGTGTACAGTTTAATGTAAAAAGTACATGTATTTACCAAATATTTAGGATATTCTTGTCTGCCGTTGAAATAATTTGTAAACGTCATAACCCAATTATAAGAATATTTTGTTGGTACTTATTTTATGGTTTGCTTATCTATGAATATAAAAGAAAGATTGATTTTAACAATGACGATTAATTTAAACTTTTAAAGTCCCTGACCCTAGCTACATGTATTAGATGATGTAACATTCTTGCATATCAAATACTATTCAGTTTTAATTTACTGTTAGAAGTACGAGTTAATTAAATTACATTCTATGTACAATATCACTAGTTGTCACTTTGTAGTACATAGGGCTCAAAATGCATTTTACACAAGATTACTTACTTAAATGTACATCATAACTTGAGTTAGTGACTTTAATATCTCCATTGTATAATAGTAATACCGTTACACTAGTGGTTCCCAAATTCTTTTGAGATACTGCCGCTTTTGTCCTAAGGCCACATCCTAGTGTTCTCTCCCTCACCCACCACCACCACCACCACCACACACACACATACATACCAAGACACATTTCTTTCATGGAATTACATTTAAAAAAATATATATTACTTGGTTCTGATGCCCCCCCCCCCTACTGCCCCCTTTTTCCTCAACGCCCCCTGATTCATAAATAAAACATTAATATATATTGGTCAGGAGAATTACAATGTTCGATCTAATAATAATTTTATGTACGAGATATAACTGTGGGATTTTAGGATAGCGTAATGTATTTTAAGTATGTTTTAACAAAAATCGCTTAGGCCCAAATTTAAATAAATTGATGTTTTATCTCCTTGGTGTCATTGGTACACTCTTATGCCATCTATTAAACCAGTCTTTCCCAACCTGGAGTCAGTAAAAAATTTGGGGGTGGGGGGGGGGCATGAAGTTAAAAGGGAAACCTGACTGAACAAAGTACGTGTCCTTGGTGATTTGTAAAATGTCTGCGAGTGGAAAAAGGTTGGGAACCACTGTATTAAACAACACGGTTTTCAGAGTTTTGTCACCTAGGGTCTTACACAAGTCCTAGTAATAGTAAAATGTTATTTTTCTAAGTTCAATAAAATGTAGATTTAGTTTTGTGAAAACATTAACCATTTATCAAACCCTATGAAGATGTTTAATTGTATTCAGTTACGGTTAAAAGTGTCTTAACCATCATAATTATGTACTGGATTCTGCATGATGGTAGTGAATGTGTAAAGTGGTTTAGCAGCATTCTAACATGCAAAAGTTGACAGATATTTACAACTACATTTGGCTAAAGGTTACTGTACCTTCAGCATGATATTGATACCGGTAACCACTTCCTCTTCTAAACATTTTTCCTTTTCTTTTCCTTGTAAATAACTTACTTTGCTTTCACCAAAACGTAATTGTAGAGGCACATCGTAAATGGCAAAGCTATGTACGATGACTGTTTGAATAAACCCTCTGGCTTAGGGAAACTACTTATTTTGGTTGCCAAGCTTTGCTATGAGACATTGCCTTGCTGTTTCTTTACTTGGGTGAGAGGTTTTGTTTTGTATTACACCTCCACTTCTCTGCTACTAAAGGATGTTATTTCTTCGTATTTTGTTATCCATTAGTCAAGACCAGTATGCAATCTCTACAGTTACGTTAACACATTACTGTACCTACATAAATATTTTCTTTTCAATAATATAAACTCACTAACTATATTTACACACTTTATGAACTACATACATAATCTAAACTAGATTTACATACTTAATAAATAAAAATCAATAACAGTCATCTCACCCTTCCAAAAATCTACTCCCATCCACCTCTACCCTACTAGTAGGAAGAAAGAAAAAGTGATACTGATATACCTTACATATATATTTTGTCTACCGATTCAATAGTGAATTTACACTGACGTGACTCTTGGGATGTAGAGTGAATATACTAGCAAGGATGTAACATTCGAGATAATGGTATGGAATTGATAGAATTCCAGAAAATGTTATATACACCTGTATTACTTCCACAAAGTAAAAATGAAAATGTGAAGAATGGATGAGAGATTGGGAGATGTCATGAATGGAGAGAAAGATAATGTTTAGTGACACATTCTTTGTCAATAGGTAGTAGGTATCTGATGTTTAAAAACAAACAAAAATGTATTGAGACTTAAACCAAAAAGACATGACAATACAAACCACAACATTCATTATACCATAGATCACTAGTTAATACATGAAATGACGAAATGAATACCTAACCAACAACCCACATCTCGACCAAAGGATGGAGATTGAAAATGTAAAGAATGCACGAGAATACAGAAACAAATGGAGTGGGAAATAAGAATACTGCTGAAAGGTGGTGGGGTTGGGGTGTGTGAGAATATGAATGCAGGATGGAAGATGTGAATGATGCAAGGAAGAATGGAGAGATAATATGAACTTTGGAGTGAGAATGTAATAATTACAGAATTGAAATGAAGGATGCAAGAAAACACTGAGAGAATGTGAAAGATCCAAGAAAACATCAAGAGTCGAGGATGTAAGAGAATGGATGGGACAAAAAAACATGTTGAGGAAGTAGGAAAGAATGAAGAATAGAGGATACGATGGATGGATGGAGAAAGAAATTCAAGATGAACGAATGGAGAAAGATAGATATAAAAAAAGAAGAATGGATACGGTAATTGGGAGACAGATACGCTTAAAGGAATGGAACGATTCCATTGATCTTTATGACCTATAAAACTAAACTTTAGCACAAACACTGAAGATGAATGCTAAGCTCCAGTTCATTTTGGCGTTGGACTGACTGGGCCACGATCCACGGTTTTCAGCCGTATAGTGTGTGCAATTAGATATATTTGTAATACAGCAAGCCTCAACATTCATTTTCTAGATTGAGGAGTAAATAAAGAGTAGGTGCTTGTTATATTTTAATTGGGAGCTAAATGCTTTAAATTGAGAAGCAGTTTTTGATTATAGACGACGCATCTTCACGTTAAGACTTCCTGTGTAGTTTTACAGCCAATAAATGTTGATCGGATGTGCAATGTTTTTTTCAACACATCTGATTTAATATTGGTTATAACATATTTATCGCTTTAATTTCGCATTCAGCAAATTCTTATAACAGAATGATTTTCGTCTGTCAAAATCTAACCAGTTGGGATCTCGTTGCCCATTTTAAAACAGTCGACTTTTTAGCGACTGCCGCCACAGTTGTTTGTAGTCTCGAAATGGCAAAAGCTTTAGAAATTCGAGACTAATTTACTGAATTTACAAGTAACTGTAATCTACATTTACATGAAACCGTAATCAGCCGAAGTGTTCCGGCAGAGATTTGAGGCTATTTTATGACAATGTTTCTGTTGGCGTGCGCACTGCTGCAAAATGGCCGCGTCTACACTATGTTAACACTTTCTTCATTGAAAGTTTTTATATTATACTCTTTACAAGAAGAATGCATAAGACTTGTGATAAACGCGGATGTAAAGCTCAAAGAAGTACTGAATATAGAATATATTTAAACAAAATATGATTGGAAGCCAAACTTTGCTTTCTAAACTGAATATCAGAAAACACATTGGACATTTTGAGTGGCATTTGCCGTCCGTCATTTTCGAGCCTTGAATTGCACAAGAAAATATTCGTGCAAAACATTATTCAGTTATTTTTCTGAAATCGCCCGAAGATTTGGTATATGAAGTTATTTCAGAAAATACAGAATTAATAGTGAGATTATTTAGAAATGGACTTTCTTTTCCTTAGAATATGAACATCTCACTTTAAATCCTGTAGAAATTCAAGAGCTGCATCTATCCATTCTGATTTTAGTTATGGCATGAATAACATTTGGTAAAAATAACAAAGAAGACTTTCCTTTTTCATAGGTTATTAAATAATGCATTTATTAAATAGTTTATGCGCACACACATACACGTTACTCTATAACGAAACCGGTGCCTTTTCTCCTCATAAATCCATGACGTAAATTGAAATGTGTATTTTTTTTTTTTAAATCTGCAAACTTCAGTGGAAAATAGACAAGTGCAAAAGGTTCACAAAAAAACCACCCCTCCTAAAGAAAACATGTCTTTATGACACTTTAAATGGACAACACTGTCTTGTTAATACCTTTTTCATCTAAATCAGTCTGTTCGTAATGTTGACATCACTTTCCTGTGATGATTCTTTGTTTCAATTCAATTCTTTATTCACTCAGACCATAATATGGTATATGTGGTTAAAAATTCAATACAATACAAAAGTGAGCAATGTGCTGGAATACATAATACATACAATTGTTAAATGCATCCACCCACGGACCCCTGACCTAATTAATTTACAAACAAAGAATTTTAAATATAAACATTTGATTTGTCCACAAAAAATACTTCATGCACCTACTTACATGACCAAAGAATCTCGATTATTACCAATATTTTTTCAATAATAATTTAATTATGGTAACATCAATAAAACAAATATATAAAACGGTGTTCTCCGCTGAAGGAGGTGTGACGTATATATTTCGAGGCACGTTAGCCTTTATTTTAAAACTTATGATTATTTTTGTAACTGCAAAACATTTCATACCAATTTTTCTATTTGTTTTTGGGCCCATTATTATTTTTTAAGTCACCATAATTACCTTGATATTTATTCAAGAACTCGTTTTCTATCAATATGAAATGGGGGGGGGGGGGGGGGAATTAATAAACAAAATTTATATTTTAAAAAAT
>JAULBS010150012.1:0-25058 GCA_032355785.1 Symmetromphalus regularis
GATCCTTCTCAGTGGACCCATTTGCAGTTTGGGCTATTTTCCGTTCCAACCAGTGGTCCAGAACTGGTTCATCAAAGGCCATGGTATGTGCTGTCCTGTTAGTGGAAAAGTGCATATAAAAGATGCCTTGGTTCTTATCGGAAAGAGTAGCCTATGTGGCGGCAGCAGGTTTCCTCTAAAAATAAATATGTGAGAATGACCATAAGATTGACGTCCAATAGCCGATGATAAGATAAAAATCAAAGTGCTCTAGATGCGTCGTTAAATAAAACAAACTTTACTTTTCATGCAAAAATTAACCAATATGGTATTACGTTTCTTTTCCCCTTTAAGAGGAAATACTCCAACAGACATTAACGTGACACTGTATTTGTTTGTCATACATACACTAGCGTATCTCATCTCTACAATCCTCGCTTCACATTCTGCAATGAATATAAAGAGGACTGCCGTCAACTGCTAGATTTAATAATGATTTGCATAAATGACGCGCTCAGTGAAGACCAACAATTGACCGATTACTGTCAAAACCAGAGCTAGCAGGTTGCACACCACCATAGATTTTTGTATGCATTTCAATGTAATTTCTGTCATTTCTATATATATATATATATATATTGACCACTAATATTTTTAGCTATGCAATCTCAAACTGCAAGTATTGCCACTTTTTAAAACCAATTGTGGACCACTGGTTGTGCACATCACATACCGAGCACTCACTGTGTTGAGCAGTGTCAAGATTAAAAAAAACCATGCCTTGACTGAGATTTGTTATTAGTACCCACCAACCGTTGTCCAACAGTGTAACCGAGGCAGCGTGGCTTGCTCTGAAAGCTTTAAAATGTTCTCTGTGATGTCTTGTATATCATCGCTGTTCTTGCTAAACCACATATGTGACAAATTTCAATAAATAACATTTTTGTAGTCATCAGATTCCTTGGAGCAGCATGCATTCATTTGATCAGCTGTTTATTTTGATCACCTAGTCAGATGCAGTAAATTCAGTTTCAAAACCAAGTATGTTTCAGTTTTACTTTATCTTTCAAAACGGTATGTCATCAGTAACACATGGTGGAAGGATGCCATGATTTCCAGGTGTGATAATGAAGAAAGGAAGTTTTTTTCGTTTCTCCTGTGCAATTTTGTTATTGTCACATACATGGTTCTGCAAGAACAGCAAGGGTATGTGCCAAGTTTCATGCTTTTATCAAAAAGTGCAGAATTAGCCATTTTTGCAGATATCCTCTGAATTTTAAAACGGGATATCTTAAAGGTTTTCAAGAACATGGGTCACCTCAAATAAGTTCTAGAAAAGTAGTGATTTAAATGCAAGCAAAATGAGTTCTACTAAAGTAGTGATTTAAATACAAGAAACTTGAAAATAAAATATCAAACAGCTGATCCAGCGGTGTAACATCAAGACTCTTAAACTGATGACTGTGGTTAAAAACCCATTGGAGGCTGGCTCACACCTGCCTATGTGTCAAAATAACCAAATGTTTGACATCCAATAGCTGATGATTAATAAATCAATGTGCTTCAGTGGTGTCATTAAAAACAAAACAACAAAAAAACAAGACAAACAGCTGTATTGTTAAACATCTTTGATTTTATTTAATTCGCAAATGACTCAAAGCATATGTAACAAACATAAAATCTCTCAAACTTATGTACACGTATTATAATTTATACAATCCCCACTCAATATTTGCCAAACAGCATATCAGCAAGGCAAAAACAGCTTAGCACAGATTCACAAACACCTTGTTCATATTTAGCAGAACGTTGAAATCATCTACAAAAATATATCATTTTCTTTCTGCTTTTAACATTAAAACATGATGATGAGAAATTATAAAAAAAAGTCTAACTGCGGTTGGGAAATAAGATCTCGTTATAAATGTAAATAACATTATTTTTCATTCCAGTTGAACATTAAAAGAATGTTGGCTAATAATTTGGAATGTATAAATGTTATGTTCACACACTAAGTCCAAACGCAATCACAGCACTGTTAAAGATTCCCACTCGGTGATAGAAACACATCTTGGAAATCAATGATTAGATAATGTAAGATTCAGGGTTGGATCCAAAAGGTTATTTAATTAATGTGAAGTTCAGTAGTGGATCCAAAGGGTTATTTAATTAATATGAAATTAAGGGATGGAACCAAAGTTATTTAATTGTGAAGTTCAGGGTTGAATCCAAAGAGTTATTTAATTAATATGAAATTCATGGGTGGATCCAAAAGGTTATTTAATTAATATGAAATTCAGGGGTGAATCCAAAGTGTTATTTAATTAAAGTGAAGTTCAGAGGTGGATCAAAAGGGTTATTTAATTAATATGAAATTCAGGGGTGGATCCAAAGTTATTTAATTGTGAAATTCAGGGGTGGATCCAGAGGGGTCAATACCATGACAGCCCACTCACTGCCAATGAGCACTGTCAGTATTAACATTGTCAATGCATTCCAGATAAACACATGATTAAATATTAAATTTTAACTCAAGAAGGATCCAAATGGTTCAATACCGTTAATGATCATTCCATTGTCAATGAAGATTGCTATTCATATTGTCAATGCATTTCAAACAATTTGCAATGTAATTGCACAGCAGTGGGGTAATTGCCAAAGGTGGATGAGGGCATATGCACCACATGGATCAGCCAAGAAAAAAAAAAGGTCTAAAATAATGAACTTTTCATTTTAACAATGTTACTGACCTAATCAGGAGAAATGCAGACAGAAAAAAATTAGAAACTAATAAAAAAAAAAAAATCCTTTCAATGATAAATGATTGAAAATATTTATAGTGACCTATATGTACCTAGGTGTCATGTAGAATAGTAATGAAGGCCATGGGTTAGGTGGGGGGTTTTGGGATGAAATTGAAATTTTGTCTTAACGACAGATTGTCATATGGTGATGTTAACCGCATATATCTGAATTTGTACAGAAGGCATGAAGGTGAATAATCATGAATTGAACCAGCTTCTACGAACAATTATTGAAATACATTTCTTCAGTGTATTAGTATATACATTTAAAGTGTTACCTAAATTTCGCTATAGAACCCACGACAACTGCAGCAGCACTGCAAACAGAATAAGCAAGTGTACTGGAGAAGGTGTGCAGCCTATGATTATCTAGCCATCTTCTCTAGTGCACTGCAAACAGAATAAGCAAGTGTACTGGAGAAGATGCGCAGCCTATGATTATCTAGCCATCTTCTCTAGTGCACTGCAAACAGAATAAGCAAGTGTACTGGAGATGTGCAGCCTATGATTAACTAGCCATCTTCTCTAGTGCACTGCAAACAGAATAAGCAAGTGTACTGGAGAAGATGTGCTGCCTATGATTATCTAGCCATCTTCTCTAGTGCACTGCAAACAGAATAAGCAAGTGTACTGGAGATAATGTGCAGCCTATGATTATCTAGCCATCTTCTCTAGTGCACTGCAAACAGAATAAGCAAGTGTACTGGAGAAGATGTGCAGCCTATGATTATCAATCCATCTAGTTAACCAGTGCATAAGAAATCAGTTAAAATCTGCTTCAGCTATTAAACAAATTATAAACGTGTTTCTCTGCATTACGGGGTCGTACACAATTCTCAACATTTTCAAATCTCTCAAACTGGTAAGACAAAAATGCCGATTTCAGGAAGGATTACAATTGACATTTTAATGAGTAATATAAATTTCTACACTGCAAGTGATCCCTGACCCTTACCTCACTTTTTTTCATTCAACATTAAGAAGTCAATTCTCACCATTTTCAGATCTCTCAAACTGTAAGCTAAAAATGCTTATTTTGAGAAAGATTACAATTACATTTCAATGAGTAATATAAATTTCTACACTGCCAGTGATCACTGCCCTCCACCGGTACACCCAGCATGTACAAATATGAAAATTTGACAATTTTGAACATCTCCTAAATTACAATTCAGTAACAAGTTCTTTCACCAGACTGATATTTGAGATTAGAAACAATTCTAAAAATAGAACAAATTGTGCCATTTTTTTTTTAATTCATGCAGTCGTTGTTAATTGTAAAAGGTTTGTTAAAAATATTTAAAAACAATTTAGCCCATCTCTGGAAAGGAAATTATTTCCGTAAAATAAAATGTTTGAAAATTGCAAGGTAGACAATGTATGCTAACAGAAATGGGCTTATCTATTAATAGCACCAGAGTGAAAGCATTAGGCACGGTTTATGCAGAGAAAGCTAGACTATGAGGAGCTAACATTTACTAATCAGCTAATAGCCAATACCCATCCTTCCCATAGACTACACATTTATATTTACACACAATCATCGAAATTGTCAAACATTTTTTTTTTCAGTCAGAGATAAAATTTGACTAGTATAATGTATGTAAAATTAATCCACAGCAACACACTTGTGAAAGAAAAACATCTTTGTGAATGAAAGATTTATGTAAATCTACAAAAAACATCATCTTTGTGAATGAAAGATTTATGTAAATCTACAAAAAACATCATCTTTGTGAATGAAAGATTTATGTAAATCTCCAAAAAACATTGTCTATGTGAATGAAAGATTTATGTAAATCTACAAAAGAAAAACATCATTGTGAATGATTTAAGTAAATCAACAAAAACATCATTTTTGTGAATGAAACATTTATGTAAATCTACAAAAAAAATCATCTTTATGAATGAAAGATTTATGTAAATCCACCAAAAAAATGATCTATGTGAAAGATTTATGTAAATCTACAAAAACATTAGTCTTTGAGAATGAAAGATTTATGTAAATCTACAAAAACATCATCTTTGAGAATGAAACATTTATTTAAATCTTGACAAATTTTATCATTGTGAATGAAAGGTTTATGTAAATATACAATAAACATCACCTTTGTGAATGAAACATTTAAGTAAACATCTTTGTGAATGAAAGATTTGTGTAAATCTACAAAAAACATCATCTTTGTGAATGAAATATTTATGTAAACATACATGTACATCATCTTTATAATGCCACAAATCCCAAGACAAACCTTTAATTTAAACATGGTTCGAATGAATTAAGAGATCTTAATAGAGATGACAAAGAGATGTGAGAAATTACACAGAATGTGAGATAATGCCACTAGTAAAGAACAAATCGTATTTTGATGTCAAAAAGCGCTTTACAAGACTGCAAATGGTATACTATTATTTTTCTTCTCCTATTCTATCAATTTTTTTTATGAAACTACAAATGGAATAACATTATTTTCCTCTAAATTCTGAGTCAAAAAAGAAAGATTTACTTGATTGCATATGGTGTAACATTATTTCACTGTATTCTGTCAAATTATTTTTACTACTTTACCAAAGATACACGACTATTTCCCGCAATAGTGCGCTAAAAATAACTTTTCTATTATGACAAATTTTAAAGAATTCCCTGTGAATACCGATGTTAAAAATAGCTTTCCTATCTTGTCGTGCATATTATTTCCCTCTGTATTCCAATGTTAAAAACTATGATCACAGATTTAAGATGGGATGATGTGTATATACAAATCAATGTTCAAACATATACGTTTCATATTTTATAAAGGTTTCCTAGCACACCCACATCACATTGTGTCACCACATCACATTGTGTCACCACTGGTCACCAGCATGGAGGGAAAGCAGTATTGTATTCCTAAAGTTAAAAAAAAAAGTAAGGTTTGTTTTATTTAACGATGGCTCTAAAGCACATTGATTTTAATCTGATCATCGGGTATTGGACATCAATCATATGGTAATTCTGACATATTTATTTTAGAGGAAACACACTGCAGCCACATAGGCTATTCTTTTTGATTAGCAGCAAAGGGTCTTTTATATACTGTCCCATAGACATGACAACACATACCACGGTCATTGATTAACCAGTTGTGGATCACTGGCTAGAATGGAAAATAGCCAAACAGCAAATGGGTCCACCGAGAAGGATTGATCTAAAGTCAGTCTGTATCATGTCTTCATTTATTAGTGAGACTGAGCAAGTTTTACAAACTTAAACTAAATTAATTTACTTTAGTTGTTACCCAAGTATATGGATACATACTGTACTGTTACCCAAGTATCGGGATAAATACTGTATTGTTACCAAAGTATCGGGATATGTACTGAACTGCGACCAAAGTATCGGGATATCTACTGTACTGCGACCCAAGTATTGGGATATGTACTGTACTGTACCGTGACAAGTATCGGGATACATACCATTCTGTTACCCAAGTATTGGGAGACATACCGTTCTGTTACCCAGGTATTGGGACACATACTGTAGTGTTACCAAGTATCGGGATATGTACTGTAGTGTTACCCAAGTATCGGGATATGTACTGTACTGCGACCCAAGTATCGGGATACATACTGTACTGCGACCCAAGTATCGGGGTACATACCGTACTGTTACCCAAGTATCAGGCTACATTCTGTACTGTTACACAAGTATTGGGATACATACCGTACTGTTACCCAAGTATTGGGATACATACTGTTCTGCGACCCAAGTGTCGGGATACATATTGTACTGTTACCCAAGTAAATTTTTAGGTTACCATGTAGTAAATTTTAAGTTACCAGAGGTTACCAAAATGGTAAATTTTAGATTACAAGATTACCACATAGTAAAGTTGAGAAAGGAAAACCATTCTTGAGAAAATTCTTTGTTTTCAATTATGATTTATTCAAATATAAAAATAAACAATACAACTATCAATACATACAGATGATATATATGAATTTCACTGAAAAAAGGTGCTCCAATCCTCATACATATATTAAAATATTTAACAGAAAAGGTTACTGCAATTTTACCATGATAAATCCCCAATAGCCAGTAATTTAATTTCAGTTTTGGGGGGAATGGAAATTTATCAAACAAAATACATGATAAAGGTGTTTATGCAGGCTACCAGGTCCCCATTGTGTGGTAGCCTCTAAAAGGGTTACATACTATGTTAATTTCGATGCCTGTTTGTAACACTTGGTAGGAAGCCTCTACACAAACTAATCACGGATTTCCAATTATACTTGGCAAGTCCTGCATTTGTCAATCTATCACAGGTTTCAACATCAGAATGTTGTTTTTCTACATGAGTAATTAATAAGGTGAAAATGAAAAATTTATCTGTTTTTTGCTATTATACATGATTCATAAATACCTGGAATGTAAACCTAAAAACTCACATTATACACAAGCATCATGCTTGATAATGTTCAAGTTGCCTTTTATAAATAAAAAAATTATTTTGTTAAATTAACTTTTAAATACAGACTGATCTGAAAAAGACTTTAAAGCTAATTTCATGAAGTTTATTTCAGAAGAGTTAATGTTTCAAAATATACATTAGAGGAAAGTGAAATATTTTTGTCGATAAAAGACTATTTTTTGAAAACTGAATTAGGATGATGACATTATAAATAAATATTATGCTTGATAATGTTCAAAAGTTGCCTTTTATAAATACAAAATTTCTTATTTTGCTAAATTTACATTTAAATACATGCTAGTTTAAAAAAGACTTTAAAATATAACCTACCTGTCAGTAATATTAACTCAGGTAGCACTTACCTATTTCATATATTCGGTTTTAGAAGAGTTGGTTTCAAAATATACTTGAAAAATTAAATGTTTGTCTATAAAATTTATTTTTTGGTATTTACCAAGCATGATGTTTGTCTATAATAATATTACTGTAATGTGAATACAATTTTCAGGTTTTCATGCAGGGATATTTTTGAGTAATGCGTAATAAACAATAAAAACAGAGCAATTTTAAATGTTCACTTTAGATGGAAATCCCTAATACTGGTGACCCTGTAGATGAACTTGTTATACTTTCTATTTACACTATATACAACTACTCTAAAACTAAAACCTACATCACATACAGCTGGAAACAGCCTCCTTGTCTTACGCCTTTTAGTTTACCGAGCCCACCTGCGTTTAGCCGGATTAATATCAACGATGAACTAATGCCCACTTTCTTGTCAACAGGTCAACCTCGTTTACCATTCAACCTATTCTTTAAACACATATTTAAATTTTATTTATTTTAACGACATCACCAGAGCACATTGAATTATCAATCACTGGATACTGATGTCAAACATTTGGTAATTCTGACACACACTCAAGTGTGAGCTAGCCTCCAACGGTTTTGAATCAGTCGTCAGCTCTGAGTCCAATGTTCAACCACTGGATCAAAGAGGCTCACCGTAAAATGTATAATTGCAGTTTGAACTATAAATTGAGGTTGAAATATGATCAAGAAATTCAAGTCTTACACCCATACTGCGAGAGCTCTGTATGTTATACCAACACAGAGAACCGGAACCCTATCTTGTGATCTATCCAAGAAAGTTCAGTGCAGTTAGAAATTAGAAAATGTTTTTTGCATATTACTGAATTCATTTAGGCCTGATCTTTTTTACCGACTGTTCAAACTGTTTTATAATGTTCAAAACCATGAAGTGACATTTTAACTATCAATGAAAAATCGAGCTTAATGTTTCAAACGTAATTGCAAAACATGATTAAAAGAAACATCCTGCTTTCTCATAGCATGCACTTTTTTCAATCAGCAGCAAGGACCTTTTTACAGGTATTTTCTCATAGCCTATGGTATTCCAGTTCTGGACCACAGCATGGAACAGGAAACAATGGGTCATTTGATGGATCTGAATCCTACACCTCATATACCCATAGCGTCTGTTTACAAATTTATAATACAAGTTGACCCACTCTTAAATCAAACTTTTATTTTCTAAAAAAAACATTATTACCCATTGAGTACTAAAATGAAAAACAGAAACATTTCCTTCAAATCTAACTTAGCACTGAACAGTCTACATTTTAGAGAATTCTGTAATCATTTTACTTTTTACTACATAGCATTTGTGACCAATATGGTCTGTTTGTTTTTATTGTTAAAATGAATATACATGTACATAAGACAAATAAAAATAGACCGCCAGAATCGCTTCATGGTTTCACCATCTCTATCTTTTATTATTAAAGTACCATTTAATAGTAATATTTAGCAGTACTAATTCAACCATGGTAGCAATCCAAATAATTTCAATCAGATAAAACATAAAAAACACAAATAATTTATAAAACAGATTTGCTGACAATGCATAATTTTATTGTTTTATTTTTTAATGAAAATTAATAAGTTAAAAGAACATGTTGGTATGAGTCTTTACGACTGGCAATTCTGAAAATGCACAACACGTTATGAATGAAGGCAACTTATAATTATTCACAAATATATACAGGTTTTCCAATAAGGATTTTTTTAATATATATATTTATGTACACACATTTACACAAATCCAATACATTGTCACTTTCACTGGTAATACAGCACCACTTAATAATTGAACATCTGCAATGTATCGCTTGACAAAACTATACATACTGACCACTTTTCCGTTTTATACTGCATAAAATAAGAAAATGATGTTTATAACAATAAATGATGTCAATGGCAAAATGATCAGGGTCACAAGTTACTGATACTGCCATCTGTAATTGATTACGAAGACACTTGTTTCCAAATGTTCCTATGCAGAACGATCAGTCCTTAAATATGTAGCCAAAAAATGACAACCTATGGCAAAACAATCAAAGTGATATCATTCATTATCATATTTCTCAATCTGACTTCTATGTGACTCCAGTCGTTTTTTGCCTTTATGTCTTCAAATGTTTTTGGAACAGTATGACAAAAAGTTTTAAAATTTAAATACTGTACGGTTATAACCCTTTTTAATGATCATTTTGGTTAGCAATGCAACTAGATACATTTAAAAAATGAATTAAAATATGTTCAAATATTAACAAAGTACATACGGTATACATGTGTTTGATGTTTATATTCAAGCTTTATACAGTAATGATCTGAGATGAGAAAAATCGATGTTCAACAAATACTGACATTTCAAACTGAGGCAAAGTGATTAGTGTTTTAAGCATCTGCGCGACTGCTGACGATGGGAAGACAAACCTATGATGGCAATTTATAATGGTGTGACATATAATAATATTAACTTATCTAAATTTCCCTTTAGTATAGGATTGTTCTATTAAGTTGCAGATAAAGCAAGCATGAATGAATCAGTACATTATAATCGTAAAGCAAAAACAAAAAGAAGCAAATTTGGAACATTCAGGGAATTAGTCACTAAACTCGTTTGCATATTTCTATCAGACCTTTACTTTAAGAAAATAATCACACGACCTAAAAGGCCACAAAATGACTAGGCTGTCTGTCGTTTCCCATCAATTCAGTTCATCAAGAAAACAGTTCCCCAGTAACAGTTTTGCTGAATTAGTAGCTTGGCGCCTGTTTTTTCATCAAATAAGAACAGAGCCTGTCTGATTCCTGTCCAATGAGAACAGTCAAGTCTTATTCCTGTCCAATGAGGACAGAGCTAGTTTATCCCTGTCCAATCAGAACAGAGCTAATCTCATCCCTGTCCAATCATAACAGAGGTAGTCTTATCCATGTTCAATCAGAACAGACGTAGTCTAATTCCTGTCCAATCAACATAGAACCAGTGTGATCAATGTCCAATCAGAACAGATATATGTTTTCATTTTATTAATTTGATAATCACAGTAATTTATCATGCATTTGACGCATTTCGATTGGATGATTCAATTCAGGTTTTCCAATGGCTGGATCGCCGGAATTGTCCAGACAGACGTCGTGTTATTTTCCTGCCTGTTCCAACTTGTTCTCCAGATGCCAACGGATCCAAGCATGGCACGCTTGGGCGGCGAGCAGAGCTATAAATGAAACATGTTATTTCATTGGTTGCCGTTAGGAAGAGGAGGGCGGAAGTTGTGAGCGAGGCTGTGCAAGCTTAGCGAGCGTCTCTGGTGTGGCGGCCGCTCGCAGGACCCCATTCTCATACTCCAGCTGACTGATACGCTCCATCAGCTCCTTTATCTGCTCCTTGAGGACCTCCACCTCCTCGCGGACAGCAAACATCAGGTGACTCTTGACCAGGTCCTGAAAATATACAAAAACCAATGGTTTAACAATTGGTGATAATAACAGTGATGAGAAGGCAATCGTGAAAAAAAAGTCTGAAAAAGTAAGCGTAAAGATGTTTCCACATGTCACGTGAGCAAAAATTGAGATTCCGTGCAAAAATAATTCAATAGAGATGGTGCTATATTACTCTTCAGTGTTCACCGAGGGTTCTGAATGATTATTCAGTAAATACAGTTTAGGTGGCACTTTGAAAAACCAGCCTTACTCTTACTTCAGCACAGGCTAGCATTTGCAAAAGCTATGTAACCATTTAAAAGTCAGAATTCCACGAATCCACAGAGAATTCTCATTCCTGTAATAAACAAAGTAGCTGTTAACCTTGTCCTGAAAATATGAACAATAAACAAACAAACAAAACTGACTTGCCATTTGGAAGAGACACATTAACATTTTGATTAACCATAGTAAATTTCAAGTTGCCCAAATTTTATAAAAGAAACCTGTGGCACATTTTTTTCACTTTAAAAACCTGTGTTATCTCTATTATATTTATCAGATTGTTGTCATTCAACAATTAACAATAAGTCTTGATGGTCCAGCGGCAGAACGTTTGACTCTCAAGCTGACAATCGTGGTTCAAAACCCATTAGATGTTGGCTCGCACCTGACTATGTGTCAATCTAACCAAATGTTTGACATCCAATAGCCGATGATTTATAAATCAATGTGCTCTAGTAGTGTCATTAAACAAAAAAAAAAGAAACCAAATCAACCATTAACAACAATACACAAGTAGGAGAAAGAGCTCTTTGCAGTTCAATCACATCAAATTATTAGTATACCAGTATATGCCAGTAAATGAAATTGGCTGAAGCATTTTGAATGCTTTTTATTTTAATAAACTGGTAGTCTCCATTATTCCCCAGGAGTGAGATATAGCTCAAACAGTAGCATGTCAGTCATCAGATCAATCCACCTCAGTATACCCACAATTTGCAGTCTGGGCTATTCTCTGTTCCAGCCAGTGGTCCACAATTGGTTCATCAAAGGCTGTGATATGTGATGTCCTGTCGGTGGGAAAGTGCATATAAAAGACCCCTTTGTTTTAGTGGAAAGAGTAGTCTATGTGGTGGCAGCAGGTTTCCTCTAAAGAAATATGTCAGAATGACCATATGTTTTATATCCAATAGCCGATGTTAAGATAAAAAATCAATGTGCTCTAAAACAAACTTTAACATCAATCTCCAGAAGACACCTTTTTAGTTTGTCTACATACACCTACCTGATAATCAATCAACATGTTTGAATTTCAAGATCTGGATCTAGTCAACTAAATATTGCAAGATTTCATTGTGCTTTTATCCTTGCCATATTAGCCAAGTGAACAAATCAATAATATATAATCTAACTGAACAACATTCAACAGATTGCCAGCCAAGGTAAGAAATGTTATTAAGACTTCCGTTATCGACTTCTATCCATTTAGACAAAACTGACTGCTTGGCCAATCTGTCGAATGGCGGTTATTACCACCTATTGTTACAACTTTGACTTAAGTCATCTCGTTAAATCTAGTAGCAGACAATTCACCTTGATATCTGAATTCACTTGATAATTAGAATTTTGACATAAGACGTCATCTCGTTAAATCTTGCAGCAGACAATTCACTTGATATCTGAATTCAAAGGGTAATTTGAATAACATTTAGCATCTAAAGAAATAATGTGTACTGAGCCTTTGTTATCCAGCAGTAAAATGTCGGGACTCTCAAGCTGATGACAGTGGTTCAAAACTCATTGGCAGTTAGCTCACACTTGACTATGTGTCAAAATAACCAAAGGTTTGACATCCAATAGCAATGATTAATAAATCAATGTGCTCAAGTGGTGTCGTTAAAAAAAATAAAAATAAAATAATGTAAACATAAAAATTATTAATTTATTTGTAGTAAAATTATAATAAATTTATTATAATTATATAGTGAATAAAGAAATAAATGGTTTAAGAATGATACATTCATCAATTTAGGCAAGAAATAAGGCAAATGCAACAACTCTAGAAGGAATATATAAAGATATTTTAAAGATTTTTAATATTAATGGAGGGGAACGTCGGACTCTCAAGCTGATAACAGTGGTTCAAAACCTGTTTGATGCTGGCTCAAACTTGACTACTTGTCAAAATAACCAAATGTTTGACATACAGTAACTGATGGATAATAAATCAATATGCAATAGTGGAGTCGTTAAACAAAACAGACCAGAGAAATAATGTAAACATAAAAATAACCAATTTATTTGCAGTAAAATAATTATAAATTTATTATATTTATGTAGTAAATAAAGACTTAAATGGTTTAAGATTGATGCATGCATCGAGACAAGAAATATAGGCACATGCAACAATTCTAGAAGGAATGACCAAAGATATAATTTTTTTTTTTAAATATTTGTTGGAGTCAAATCATAAAGGAAAATAATCAATTACCAGGGGTTGGGGGGCTGAATCCAGCTATGAGAAACAGTAAATAATTAACTTTACTGCAGGGCTACACTGAACGAAATGACGCAATAGTTCTGCATAGCTGCAAGCATGACCGACCGCTCTATTGATGTCATGATACTATTTCTATCCTTGAAAACATGGCCTCAACTAGAAAGAAGACCAGATGGTACGCTAGGCGTTGATTAGACAGTGAGAGCGCACCTTGCATCGCGGCTGCACTTGTGATTACGCATGAGAGCACGTCACAACACCCACACCTTGCATCAGCCCTTTTCACTAGTTGGCCTTCAGAGGAAAAGCTTAAATTAGACACGGTGCAAGGTGTTGACTTACAACACCCAATATTTTATAAAGTAGCCACCCATGGGTGTAACAGAAAGTGCATATAGATGTGCAATACAATTGATTTTGTGATTCAATAAATTGACAGGAAAGTGATTTAATACATGTCATTTTGTCTGTTGTGGAAGATAACAAATTTTGTGAAAAACATAAAGGTAATGGCTTAATATATGGAGTTGGCAACCAACCCCTGCAATTAAGAAAATGTCCACGGCAAAATAAATGCTGTGCAGAAATAGTGTCCACAGCATTTTTAGTATTCACATGTTTCCAACATTTGCACAGGAAAAAATATTTAGTAATAAAGGTGAAATTTTAATATTCACTTTTAAACTGTTTTAAAAAAAAACATCAAATTTTTTTAATTATTCTTTGGCAAAAAAAGTCGTGTGGAAAATAAAAAACTGCAGCAATCTCCACGGCATTGCCGATTACCGCGAGGAATTTAAGGGTTTAGTGTAGACTGTAGCTATCAGTACTGCATTCACATGAGGTGATTTGGTTGTAGGATCAAACCCCAGTGATACTCATTCTTTCTTTTTTTCCATCCCAACCAATGCCCCATCACTGGTTTATTAAAAGCTGTAGTATCTGCTGTCCTGTCTGTTGGACTGCATCAAAATTAATAAATGTCTGACATCCAACAGCTGATAATTAAGACACAGTCTAGTTCCCTATAAAAGTATTAAGTCCAACATGATTTTAATAAGTACTGTCCACCCGAACACTCATAAAATGTGTTTGCCATATCTACACATACAGACCAAGGGTTACATACATGTATAGTAATAGTCCAATTGTCAGAATGACAACAGTGCCTGCAATAATCAAAAAATAAGTCTATCAAACAAGATTTTATCTCCAGCAACATCAAATATTGAAAACATTGCGCAATCACTTGGGCTTTCCCACAGACATCACAGAGCTTTGTGAAAGTTATTTCTGGCGAGTTATCTCATTGAACCAGGAAACAAGTGCTCTCGTATTGATTGTTACCATGCAACAACAGTGTCTGCGAAACAACTTGAACATTTCATCAAGCTTAACTTACAGGATGCTGGTTAAAGCAGCAAATGTAATGGTAGAAAATAAAATAATTGTTTTAAAAATAAAGAAAAATAAAGAAAGAAGAAGAAGAAAAAAAACAGTTGTGGGCAGTCATCAGCTACTGAATGTCATATATTTGATAAAAAGTTTTTAAACGTAGTCTGAAATGTGTGCCAGCCTCTGGCAGGTTTTGAACCATTGTCTACAGCTTGAGAGTCCACTGAGGTTCACAGAGCACACTGTTTATTCAGCAGGTATTATGTATCTAATATATGGTCTTCAGAAGAAACCTGCTACTGGTTCCGATTAGCAGCAGCAAGGAATCTTTTATAAGCATTTTCCCACATTGAGGACAGCACACACCATGGCATTGGTTACACCAACTGATGACTACTGGCTAGAATAAAACATTAGCCGAATGGATCTACTAAAGGAAATCGATCCCACAACCCATTCCATGAGACAGATTCTTTGTAGGAAGCAAAAAAAGATGATTTTGTGGTGAAACATATTTTTCTGTTGAAAAACCCATTCCATATGAGCCATATTCCTTGCTGATAGTAAAAAACATCTTTTATAGTGAAACAAATATTTCTTCTGTATTTATAACATAATGTACAGCATCTAATACTTGCTGACCAAAAAAGGAGTTGATGCCAGAAGTATCATTAATATTCTTTTTCTGTTTGACACTAACAGCCATTGATTAAACAAAAAACGACTGATGCTGTCAAACAAACTTTTCTTTTCTAATTAACCAAACCAATTTACTCAGCCTAGTTTGCAAACAGTAAAAGTGGAAACCCCCCAGATTATAATGTATTACGTGTACCTAGCCCATCAGATTGTGATGTATTACCTATCAACCTATTTACCATGATGCTGACAAACGATTTCTCGCCATGGTAACAGTTCTGAGAATCAGGAGAATCACAGAATTTCATTCTGTTGTTCGCCAAGGTTATCAAGAACACAGTTGATCAATCTGTCGCCATAGTGGGCTTTTCCTGAGCATTCTCAAACCCAATGTGTTCTGATGTCGAACAACAGGAAACCGACATGAAAGAATGAACCAAGTGAATAAGGAAATTACCTCCCAACAACAAAAGTAAACTTTCCAACAGCATCACTAACATATGATCAACCTCGCCTGACCCTTTGCCATTCTGTCTAGTGCTTGGCCTGGCACCAATCTGAGTAAATTGCCATAATTCTTAGCTGGGAAAATGACATGTATGTGATCACGCGATATTAACCATTTCCATGTGTGTGTGTAAACCTATACAAGTACACCTACATGTATATGTGTAATCTAGTACAGAGGATTATCAGTGTTAAAACATTGTTATTTGTATATCTTAAGCCCAGAATAATCCATGTAGTATGAGTTTAATCTTCCCTCCAATTTGGGACTGGTTAAAAGATTAATTTCCTTTCGGATTATTTTAGACAACACCTACAATTAAGAAAAATTAATGTCTGTGGCAAAATAAATGCTGTGGAGAAATAGAGTCCACAGCATTTTTCACTGCAATTTCATCACAAATATAGTTTATTTTTAATAATAAGAAAAAAATACATCTTGAAATTACTATTTTTTTAGTCCACTGCAAAAAAAAAAATGCCACGGTCAATTTCAGGGGTTGTTTAGATTAGGTTAATTTCGCATCAATTTTGACAACAGTTTAATAACAGAAATGATACAATCAACTCACTTTGGCTTTGTATTTGTTTACCAGAATATTCATATGTTAGACATCCACAACTTTATATTTTCAGGTGAGTGAATAGTAACTGCATATATAAAATTTAGCTGGAAAAAACTTAAAAGACAATAGGCAAGTGCACACACATCCACCACTTTATATTTTCAGGTGAGCAGTAACTGCATTTCACAGGTGAGCTTCTGCCAGGTGAATGACTTTGCCGACAGGTAAGTTGATCAGCTGATAGATAAAAGCCGCTGGTAATCGTGTAACACTGTTGATCACCGGCTGGTAGGAAAGGTCAAGAGTGTGGATGACCTCAGCCTATATCAGTGAGGTTGTGTTTATATACATGGACTGTAAACACAGCTACTGGAGGTAATCAAGCAGAGGTAGCTGATAGCACACAGCTGATAACATCACATCTCAATAACACATAAACATATTTATATACATGTATAACTAGCATTGCTACATAAGCAGCAGGTGGCTAATCATACCCTTCAAACCCCAACAAAACAATAACAACCAAAAAAGCCCACTGTCTTAAAAGTAATATCTAATCAAATGTTCTCATACAATCATCTATAAACAACAGCGTTCGAAATTTAGATTTAAAATGGCAAATTACTATGGCTAAATGGTTTTGCTACGGCAGGTTATGACAATTTTCAGAAAATGCGCTTACTGCGTAAGATATTTATATTTTTGCAACAGTGTGTCTCAAATCAATTACACAACAATTGCCAAATTCTGCAGCAAAGAGTTTTTGATTAACATTAAACTTTTACAAAATGGTCTTTTACCATTATCGTTTATAATAATTTTATTATTATTATATTTTACACTTTGTAAATGAATTTGGAAACAGGATGAAACATCACAGATATCTTTTCATGTTTTAAAGTTCATTCAAAGGTAATATTGTTTAACAAGTTTTAATTTTTTAATGTTTTTTTTAAATTATGCAAACAGCTGGAACAAAAATGTCAAAATCAAAAATTAATTTAAAACGGACGGACTGATTATAAAGAATATATTTAAAATCTTCTATTTTAATTTTGACAGAAAAAAATATGTACAACATATACTTGTATACCATGGAACGTTCAAGAAAAAAAATAAAAATTTACTGCCGAAAGTAAATGCCTGTACAATGTACATATAAACTATTAACAATAACACTGAAATCAATTATCTATAAAGAATGACTGATACTGTAGCTAATATGTTCCAGAAGGTTCTAGGAAAAATGGCTGAATAATTGATTACGAAGAGCTAGTAGAGTTAGTACATGTAAAATACTTACGATGATACTGAAATCAATTTTCTGGAAAGAATGACTGTTATTGTAGCAAATATCAGACGGTACTTGCAAACTCTGAGCCAGATTTGAAGGAAAAGCTGTAGACATCGAGACACTCATGATGAAATTGACAACACGAACATGCAACTCAGTAATAACCTATCTGTCATTCGTTGCAGTATATATACACCTTGTGACCGCCTGTCAATTTCCTGTCACTAGCACAAACACAACTCCACCCAGCTCACACTGAAGCTCCTCCCCTTTTACAATCAACAGGAACAACAGCAATGCCTATATATACCACATATGGAAAAATGACAACTGCCTATCAAGTGAGATAAAGCCACAATAGAAACGCCCATATACCATATACAGAAAATGACAAATGCTTGTCAAACAAGAAGAAGAGGAAACTCCCATTCTATAATTAGCCGTAGACCAAACAATGCATCTCCCACACAAGAAAATGCGTCAGTGGGAAAAAGGAAAAGCCGGATATATACCGGTAGTATAGAAGTGGTGTATATATATGAAGAGTTTAGTATTAAAGTGTTAATTTTAGTAGTTGATGTTTTCATAGAATTGTAGAGGTGTGAAAACTGTCAGAATTTAATACATTATGAGGATTCTAATTCCGAAATTTCACTTAATCCTATTATCTAATAAATTTAAATTTTAAATAAATTGGATTTTTTTAAATTTTGCTTTAGAAACATTAAGTTAGTTATGTTACAATAATATAATATTAATACGTATCTTTTAATCAAGTTAATACTTCAGTTTATGTGATTATATAGTTTTTAATAAAAAGTTGGACTTTTTTTGTTGTTTCATTACTCAAAAATAGGTAAAAAGAAAACTGACAGCCTGAGAAATGGTTGGGAATGGTAGTGGATATTGGAGTCTAGCAATGTAGATGTTAAAAACAGAAACATATATTTTATTTTGTCAGCTAAATAAGATAATGCTGGAAGTCAACCAAGAGTATTAATTTTTTTTTTTAATATTAAATATTTTGTTAACGATACCTCTAGAGCACACTGATTTATTAATCGTTAGATAATTAGGAGATAAACATACTCTTATTTCATTTTAGAGGTAGGTTATCATGGATTTGAAACCCCTAAAAGACATCAAAAACCGAACACGTGATCGTCTTTTGTTAATGATTTGTTATTTTATTTTCATTTCTGATGGATGTTTTCTTAGATTCCTTTTAAGTAAAAGTTTTCAAATACAGATCATTTAAATGTTTAACAGATGTAAATAAACATGCTATAAAACAGAATGAATGTAAAGTAGTTCATATAGTCATTATCAACCAAGCATGTTTACGTATGGTGCATCAGCTTGGAAAATAGCAGAACGCTGACGTCACCAAGTCAAATTCCTACACTGCCAATTTACATTTAGCACCGATTTCTCGTCAACAGTTCAACCTCGATTCTTAGTTTAAACTGGGTCAACACATGTTAAAAGAATGGGTAGAACTGTAAATCGTGGCTGAACCGTCAATGAGAAACTGGGCCTTCGAGTTAGTTTAACGCAGGTTTATAACCCAGCTTTTAAAGTAGATAGCCAATCAGAATCCAGTATTTTCCAAAGTCATGGTAGAATGGCTGTCAAACTTTTGGTAATTTTTATGTCATCTGATGAAATTCATTATGTACACTTTTCCATTAGCAGCAAGGGATCTTTCCCACAGACATAGACTTTGAATTACCAGCTGTAGGGGGAGGGAAAACACATAATAGATGCAGTAATTTTACTAAAATGTACATGGTATTAATGTTTTTTAGTTTTTTTTAATGAAACCACCAGAGCACATTGATTTATTAATCATCGGCTATTGAATGTCATGTAGTCAAGTGTGAGCCAGCTTACAACAGGTTTTGAACCACTGTCATCAGCTTGAGAGTCTGATGTTCTATTAACATTTTATTATACCAACAAAGCTTAAAATTTCTGAAACAAAACTGAAAATTCCCATTTCTTTATGAAATGAAGATAAATTACCTTAAGTCAGAGCCAGGATCATCATCAAATTTCAGAAACAAAACCTTAATAGCTAAATAACAAAGATCTATAAAAGTCTTACTTAACAATGTATTGTCATCAAGCGACAGGTAGGAAATCAATAAACAAAATCAATAAAACATCAATAGACATGGTTACTGTGATGTTACGCAACAGATGTTCTCTATCCTGTTTATACATCAACGTTATAATTGTCAGTTTCCACAGTCAGTAACATCACAACACAGTACGACTGCACCAGTGTGAAAATACTGATTATATTACTGCTAGCAATATTATACTTCAAAATGATTTTTATTACTGATATTAAAAGTTAATGTATATTCAGCAACACCTTAGTAAAAACTCGAAACATCGAATGTTGATATCAATGTTACTTGATAAATAATAAAATTATAAACATCTATAAATAAAACAGATTAAAATAATAATAAAAAAATAATTAATAAAAAAATACATAAATAAAATAAAAAGTTGAAACAAACTGACAGAATGAACTTGTCAACTCTTTCAAAATGATAAATTTGTATCAAACAATGACTGTGACCAGCTGGTTGTCTCAAGGCCTGTAAATGTAAGTTGTGGACTACTAGATGGAATGGAAAATAATCTAATGGCTTTACAGAGCGGCATCACTCTAATGACCGATTACATCTGTGTGATTCCGCAAATGAGCTAGAACTCAATATTCTTAAAAAAAAACCATTTGAAACCATTTGACGTAGATAAAAAAAAAAGTATTGTTTAATAACATGCAGCACATTGTTAATTCAGACACTATTACAATTAAGAAAATGTCCACGGCAAAATAAATGCTATGGAGAAATAGTGTCCACAGCATTTTCCACAGCAATTTTAGCATAAAGTACAGTTTATTTTTAATAATAATAAAAAAAAAATACTGGGTACACATTGAAAAAACAAAAAAAATAGTCTGTGCTAAAAGAAAAATTGCCGTAGAGAATGAAAAACCCGGCAGTAATCTCCACGGCATTGCTGATTGCTGCGGCAATTTCAGGGGATGCTATTAATTATCCAACATGCTGTTTGCCACTCCTCAACATGTATTCAGAGGAAACCTGATAGCACCTGTTAAACCAATTATGGACCACTGAATGGAACAAATAGCCCAAATTGATAATAAATAGTTTAAAATAATAAACAAACAACTCACCATAGCCTGTTCAATCTTGTTGTCAATAGCAACACTGTTGGAACCACTGAAAAATACAAAAATAGTGTTTTTTAAGTAAAATTATTAACATAGCATAGAATTTGTTTACAAGTTGTATTATAAGAATTAAGATATCTAATAATTTAATAAAAAAAAACAAAAACAGACCCATTAAAAAAAATGTTTCTCCAATCAAAAGTGCTCTTAACCTTTCATGTTTTTATGATGATTGCTAGTTTAGTCATTTTGTATTAAACAATATTTCAAACATCAAAACAAAACCAGTGCAAAACATCATCTCATGTTTTTCTACTAGGATGACTACTTTTGGGAATGGTAGCAGATACTTTTATACATATATAGCACATTCACCATGATGTCATTAACATATTCCAAAATGGCAATCTTCAGCAATCTTCAATCCAAAATACAGTGGCAATCCTCAATGCAGGCATCAAAATTAAGGAGCCAAATTATTAAACGTAAAAAAACAAAAAAGAAAAAAAAAAGACAAAAAAAGACAAAAAAAAAGACACATGGAACAAATCAGTATACTTAAATTATAATAGAAACGTTGATTAGAGTACATCTTTATTACGAACATTACCAATCAGTATGTAAACTTAACTGGTTCCCGTGTAATGGTTCCAAACACTCCCTAAGAAACGAATTACTTTGCAGCACTTCAAAATGAAACCAGTTAACGTAAGTCAGTAGCCATTGCTTGCAACTAACCATATTATACCCAAATTAATGCAGTCTTAAAGCTCTGATAGTAATGTATTTTATAAAAAATAAATAAATGTAATTTTATAAAATTCTGTAAAACAGTATACTATCAGGTAAATGGTTGTTGCACGTTATGAATGTACTTTAATGAAAACAAAAGATTTCAAGATCACAACTGATCTAAAAAGAAGCCAATTAAATGAAACAAAATAAAATCCCCCTTGCGGTTTTTTATTTGGGGCACAGTCAATGAGCCGAAAAAGCTGATCCTGTGATCGGTTAACAGTACAGGTATGTATGTCAAGTTGATTACAGGTAATTACCTGAACTACCTGCTTAAACACAACAAACCCAGCTGTCGTGTGTAGCGTCGCGCACAAACGGTACCCCTCATTAAACTGCTCGATTACTTGCAGCAGAAAGCGGTGAGCCGTGAACGTCAATACATGTTTGTCAAATAAGACGCCCTTTATTAAGAAGCATGATTTAGCAGAATTTTTCCTTCACTGAATAATCAATAGTGTCAGGAATTCAAGTTCCACTGCACCGTCATAAACGTAAACAGTCCCTTTTTATTTAATGCTGCATGAACTATAAAAATCTCATACAATATTTATGTCAAACACATTTACATTTACACATGAGAAAGTAAAGCTTTATGTTATTATCTAAACATTAACATACATACATTATCTATATACTGTATTTCATGTAACAACACCTGCAATTAAGAAAATGTCCACGGCAAAATAAATGTTGTGGAGAAATAGTGTCGACAGCATTTTCGATGGCATTGTCCATGGCAATTTTTGTTCAGAAAGTATATTTTATTTTTATTAATAACAATTTTAAAAAACCTTAAAAACACAAAACATTTGTCTACGGCAAAATAAATGCCGCAGAGAACAAAAACCTGTGGTAATTTCCACAGCATTGATGACTGCCATGGGCAATTTCATGGGTTGATGTAAAAAAAAAGAAAATAAAAGAAGGGACAATTACTGGGTTTTTTTTACAGAGGTTTAAAATCATTTAAGGCATATTCCTTTAGAAAAAAAGCTGTGGGAAATTATAGATCACATTCTTCAACTATATTTATTTCTTACTTTGTTTATGAACCCCCAGCACAAATGTAAACAGCTTCTATTGGTGGGGTTCACACTGTGGTTACATTACTTTAAAAAAATCTATACAACTATAACACTTAATATTATAAATAATAAAAAGAATGCATCTTAAAATTAATGTTGATGTCTTGCCTTTTAAAAACCACTGTCTACATGTATATCCTGTTTATATGAAATATGCTAATCTAGTAATAAAACCCACACATTTATACAGGTATTAACCAACAGAAATAAATAAATACAAAACAAATACGATGGAAATAAAATCCACGTTACATGCACATCAACCAATTGAAAGAAATACATGAAATGACGTAAGGCTTATAGAATAATAACACCCAGCAGTAGCTAATTTAGGATTCATAAATTTTTATCTGGTGACAATAACTATTACTGGGTGTTGGCAGAAGTGATTTTATGTAAGATGACGTCACAAATGATTTCTTAAAGATCCGCGTATGATTCACTTTATTAGCACTTAATTTAAATATCAAACAGTTCAAGTGCAAACCGACGTATCTACTTAAATATATTTCTTCGATGATCTTTTGAACAGAAATATTGTTTTGAATATGAATTATATTCACAATTCCCTATTTAACACCCCAGGAGGCGTTACATTTTGTGAATGAGGGGGTGTTTAATAGAGGTCATATTTGGGAAAGTCGGTCTCAATTAATGTCCGTTAAATAGTTACACATTCCACAAGGATGTAGAGCACATCCATAGCATCCTGTCAATGCCCAACACCTCTGATCTAAGCCAATTGACACGACAATATCTGTACCCGCTCACCCAAAATTTTGAGTGGTTTGACAGTTTTGACGTCACAGTCGATGCCTGCTTTTAAGTAATTTTATTTTAGGAAAAAGCCAGGTTAGGGGTTGGGGGGGGAAGGTGTTAATTAGGTAGGGTGTGTTAAATAGGAACATACAATAATAATTAGAATAGCAATGATTAAAAGAATTTTTTTAATTTTTTTATTTCAATCCTTTTAAATATAATTAACAAATTTACTTACCAAACAAACTTTATAATACATTATATACATTATAATTAAAATAATAAACAAAATGAAAGTTTGTTTAGTCACCCCAGCACATCGGTTAATCAGGAGCTACTAAGCAAGCCTGGAAATAAGTGGCTGGTCAAGGACAATGACCGGTACAAATTTTTCATTTTGGAAGATCTGACAGTCACAAAGTTAACTGTGTCGGTCATTTTGTCCGACAGTCATGTTTTAAGTTTTGATAAAAATAACATTTCTGTATAAAGTCAGCTTCATGCAGCTTGTGTCTGTTGAATAAATTGTGAAAAATTAGATAATAAAAAGCATATACCATAAAAACTAAACGGTGTATTTTGTTTAAATTATTCATACTGAACTGTGTGACAGGCACATTTTCTTTATGTCCGACACAAATTGACTGATGCTGGAGATTTTGACCAGCTGATGTAAAATAATTATTTCCAGGCCTGTTAAACAGAGAATTTATGTCTAACTGTTCACTACAGAAACCTGCAACTGCCACATGGGATACTCTTTTCAGTAAATAGCAAGGTCTTTATATGTTTTTTATATCCAACAGACTAGAGAGCTCATATAACCTTTGTTAAACCAGAATTAAAAAAATGTGTTGACTGAAAAGAGGATGTTAAAATAATAAATCCACCAACAAAAGCTGTATATACGAATATTAATAAAATGGAAATTTTTATCACTTTAAAAGTAAACTGTTTAATCAGTTACAAGTGGATTTGTTTGTTTTGTTTAATGACCTCACTACAGTGCATTGATTTATTAATCATCGGCTTTTGGATGTCAAACATTTAATTATTTTGACAGGTAGTCAAGTGTGTGCCAGCATCCAAACAGGTTTTGAACCACTGACATCAGCTTGAGAGTCTGATGTTCTACCACTGGACCACTGAGGCCAGAGTATAGCCGGTGTCAAAACATGATATCTGCAACAGTCTACAAAATAAACTTGCTGCAGTTAGATAGGGATCTTTCTCATACCTTCCCACAGACATGTCAACAGATATGAC
>JAULBS010150013.1:0-12201 GCA_032355785.1 Symmetromphalus regularis
TGTCTTGGGAAGGGAAAATAAAATTTGGTATAAAATTAATTTTACCAGTTTTACTCATTTAACTGGTCATATGCCTGAATGCGTCTATATTCACCCCTTATGAAAATAAATTCTTCAACTTCAAAGTGTAAATTTAATGTTTTTGTTTAAAAAGTAGTGCAGGTTTTTGTCTTTTCTAGCCTTCAGAACAGTTGGTGGAAATAAAATAAGTGTGAATTTTCACTTTTAATTTTATTTTAATTTAGCAAAATGCAGGGTCAGCGGGTTCATAAAATGAATAACAAAATTTATCTGGCCTATCTGATATTATATAATTGAGCTTGAATAAAAACACATTACTATTTAATAAATCACTAGCCCTTCAAGAATCTTGGACTACTGGTTTATTTATCATGTTTGTCCCAATAAAACACCAACTACAGTGACAAGGTGTGGTGAACACTGCAATAGGCAGTTTAAAAACTGAAACGTAACCAAAACAAAGTTGAAAATGTGGCCTGTGTAGAAGATGGAATCCACTGGTATGTAATTTATGTGTCATTTATATTCAGGAAATTTTTAAAGAGGTTTTAACTTTTTTAATTTCAGAGCTGCATAAAATGCAAAAACACCATTTGTTTCATTTTATTTCAAATCTAATTTTTAAAATAAATTTCTTTTCAAACAATGGTTTACATTAAAGATATATATCAACATTGTATTTTTTTTTTTTGTGCAACTCTGAAGTATGTTTTCTGTATATGGGAAAATCTCAATGGATATAGCGAAAACACTACATCTATATAGCCTGAAATGCAAAGACCAACACCAAGCAGATATATCGCTGGTTAGATTGTAGGATACCTTATGGGCATTTTCTACAGTCAGCCCATGGAACGACTCGTGCACAGAATGGGGACTTATGTCCCCTTTGTAACCACTTCCTGCTTCTCCAAACTTCTGCAAAATATCTCCTAGTTTAAAACATGATCTACAAAACCTTTCATAAACTTTTAGAGAATATTTAAGAAAATGGTAAAGTATGACTTCCTGCATTTAAATGTTTTGCTTAAAAAATCCAGTTCTATCTCAAAAACTCTAAATAAAAAACAAATGAAATTAAAATATCTAAAGTAACATGCATTTATATTATATCGACATGCACAGATGCAGTTATGGCCTAAGTTTCAATGACTTTGCACTTAAAGTTTCTCTGAAACGAAATAGAACACATTTTAAAAATAAATCTAAATCGTGAAGCTGACGTTTTTTTTTTCGTCACCAGCAAATTAATAATTGTATCTCACCTTTCAATTCCATTAAGGCAAGACTACATGAATAAAAAAGGGTCGTTAGCCAAGTGAGAAAAACTGTCAAGAAAATCATCAACAGATGAAATGTTTATTTTATGTACTGGGGAAAAAAGAAATACGAAAATCCATTTGGTCACAAATGAATCATATTAAATCTGAGCTTACAATATTTTATTGCTTGGATAAAGAAATATTGAACCAAATTTACACAATATTTACTTTTTCAAGTCATAATTTCTTGGTATTCATTACTGGTAAAGTTAAGTAAGACTGGCTCCAGTTACACAGTGGTATTGGATTCATGGCTGGGAGGTTTAGATATCAAATCTTAGTTGAGGCATGGGATTTTTATCTAGATGTTGGCTCCACCCCAGAGTGAGTGGAAAGTGAATATAAAACACTTGCTGTTAAATGGAAGGAGTAATCTATGGGGTAGTAGCAAGTTTCCTCTAAAGACCATGAGTCGCAATTCACCATATGTCTGACACCTAATAGCAACTGAATAAACAATGTGCTGTGATGTCATTAACCAAAAATCCTTTCCTTTCACTTTGGTGAAAAATATGTGCAAGAAGTTTCATAAATCACGAGGTACTAGTTTTTGTTTTATTACTGAATGGTTAACCTACATGAAAAATTTAAAAATAAATAGCTCACCAAAACTAGATTTTCTAATGTTTCACATTCTTCTTGGGTAGCAAGATTATCTGCAACGAATCTCTCTCCACGCAGGTCTTTACCATTCTTAACAATTTTCACACCTGTCATAATTAACACAATAAATATCATTATAGCAATTCTTTAACAATGACTGATAATTATAATGTTGAAAAAAACATACAAAACGAAGTATCACCTGTAGGAAATACATCCAAAAACATTATGATAGAAATGTTGTGAACAGTTGTTTGTTTTTACCAGTTTGGGTTACTTAGTAATTGTACAAAAATATACATAATTTATTACGGTCATGTTCTTAGTATTGTATTAGTAAATGTAAGACATTTGTGTTAAATTTATATATGTAGTAAAGTTTTTTTTTTCTTTTAATGATCAACTGTGAAATACCAGCTGTAATTGGCAACTGCTTCAAATACATTATTTCTTTTAACAATCCAAAATCAGTGAGCCTCGGTGGTCCAGCGGTAGAAGGTCGGACTCTCAAGCTAATGACAATGGCTCAAAACCTGTCAGAGGCTGGCCTACATTCGACTACATGTCAAAATAACCAAATAGCCGATGATTAATAAATCAATGTGCTCTATAGGTGTCATTAAACAAAACAAACCAATCAGAAACAAACACTTCCTTGATACTTGTAAATTTATGTGACAATCAGTTTGACAAAGCAATTTAGAATATTTCCAAAAAAACACCTGGTCACAATCCAAGAAAAAGGAACAAAATTTAAGGATGTGTGAACAGGTATATGTCTGGAACTGTGAACAACACTAACCTCTTTTTTTAAACTCTTCTAGGATATTTTTATTATCATCAAATATTTTATCAATTTTGTCTTGTTCCATTTGGTGCAGAGCCTTCAGAGTTTCAACATAGTCAACCTCATCCTTGGAAGGGTCAGTTGTGAAGACCGCGACCAGACCACATCTCCTGTCATCATCGGGGACCTCGATGTAGTGACGGTCACCATTCTGAAATCCTGCAAGGCGGCCACATTGAACCTCTAATGAGCTCTATATTAAAAAAGAACATGGACAATATAAGAATAAAACATATGAAGACTAGAATAGATAAACCACACTGACTTTGAAATCAAAAGTGGTTGTTTATTAGCTTTATTAGAGATTTGTTCATGTATTTAGTAAAATAAAGATAGGCTATACTCTAATTGCATTCTTTATTTGACATCCAACATTCCAAAAAAAGAAATATATTTTTTTTTTTAATGAGCAAAAACCAAACTTTGGTATAAATGCAATTACAATATGTGACACATAATAGCTGATTATTAACAATTTGTTTGGGATTTACATTGAAGGATAATGGATACACAAATAAATAGGTGGCTTTTATTGCAAGTATATTTCTTTACAAGTTATACAGAATATCAAAGTATTATACCTCAATTCCTTTTTGTTCATTGAGAAAATTGAGTTTTCCTCCTTCTTCAAAGTCTGTGAGGTACAGGATAACCCTGAAAAGTATAGTTAACATTCTCCTTGATACAAAATAAATTTCAATATTTTATTTACATAGCCTACTCACAAAATGTTTTAAAGGTGCATTATATCATAGTTACCAGTCATATTCCAGAAGAGGATGGTCCAGGGGGTCCGGACCTCCACCACTTTTCTAGAATTTATATATATGTTTTCCGAGTGGAAGGACGTGAAAATTAACCTTTTTTCCCGCAGTCCTACTCACCCATCACATTTGGATCCCCCTTTCTGAAATCCTGCATTACAACTGCAAAAATTAAAGGACACTTACAAACATAATGGCCCAAGTCCACAATATCAAAAGAATAATATTGCGTACTCAAAATATAATGGTGTGCAACCATATTATGAAGGCTATAAAGCAATATGATTATACTACTATTCAGAAGTAATAAACCTAACATTTTCTCTCACATATATTCATCATCACCAATGGGTGTCTGAAATTCTTGAACACATGACCCGTCCTCTTGTCGAAAACACTCTGACTCAGGGGCGTCTAAAATAAACACAAATTTTAGTTTTTATTAATATGTAGCATAGTTTTGAGGAAAATCATTAACGCAAGATGAACAAGTTAAAACCAGGTCAACGCTGGACTGACAACATTTGCAGTTTAATGAATGAATGGTTGTTTCATGACCCCACAGCATAAAAAAATATATATTGCTATTGGGGGTCATACTATGGTTAAATTAAAATATATATATATAATAAATAAGTGTACTGGGCTGATTTACAATAAGATAAGCTATACACAATATATATAAATAAATAGTATAATAAATATAACTATGGTAGAAAAAAATTCAATGCAAGTTTAACGAGTACCAGATTCAATAGATAATTTGTTTAGTGAAAAAACCCACCTGTGAAATAAAATTAATGTAGATTTAGACAGATGCATGTTTTAGATTAAAGAGAATGGTGTAACAAGAGATTGTAGTTAACACTTTTTTGTTAAAACAGAAAAAATTCTGAAACTACTAAATTATCAAAATGCACTTATTTAACTATAATGTGGTAACTGTAAAGTTTTATTAAGTCAATCCTGCATTGACAGAAAAACTCAACTTCCAACAATAAAATAATCAATAAAGTCTATAAAAAAATTCAAATCCAACAGTTATTACATAAATTATAAAAACTCAAAAAATAAAAATCCATTTAAGAATCAGGCAGATTTTTATGGGATATCAATCACTGCCATAGTCACACATTTTTCTCTTTTTTTTTTTATCCCACTACCATGTATATACTCAACCAAAAAAAGAAAGTATTCATGTGATTAATAGTCATTTATTTCATAAACAAGACAACATTCTTGGCAGAAATTTTGGAATTAGTTAACCACATTAGTAATATCACTAGTTGTGCATGTTTGCTTTCAATGGACCATTACTGTGACCATCCCATGAAATAAAAATATTTCAACATGCATACTTTCGTTTTGGTTTGAGTATATTTGCCTGTCTTGCAATCTTATTAATATTTCTGGTGCAGTTGGCATAATCACAATATAAAATCCTAGCTGTATCAATGGTGTCACTGGAAGACAATATTTTTTTTAGACCTGATATTCTTTTTTGATCATTTTAAGAAACACGACCCATGACCCTATAAGAGCTAAGAAACACCCACCTTCTGCTTGTGTCCAGCAAACTACTGATGTACGTTTAAAGAACATCCTCGTCAGATTGTAGTACCGCATGGAGTAGTGCCGCATCGTCTCGGAGATACGCAGAAAGAGTCGCAGAGCAATCTCATATTCATCTCCATGCTTTTGCATAACCTATAGAAAACAACATAAAATTGCTGAATGGAAAGGAATGATGTTTAGAAAAGAAAACATTGTTTAATATCCCAGCACACTGTTTAATCCCCAGCTATAAGGTGTAAAACATTTGGTATTTGCAACCCATGGTCAACATAAGAAACTTATACTTTCTCAAAGGCAACTCTTTTCCAGTTAGGAACAATGAATATTTCATATACATTTTTCCTGAAAAGGAAAGCACATAACAATACCTTACATATACCCATTTTGAAACACAGGCTGGAATGGGAAATAGCTCAATAGGCCTTCTAAGGGTATTTAATCCAAAACCAACTGTACTGGAGCTAGGAAGTACATCTATCTACAAGCAAAGACATTATAAATATAATCTGGTTATTATCACATTCTTTTTCAAAATGTTTTTTGAATAGAATTGTTTCACTGTTAACCCTCTTTACAATGTTCCACTGCAAAGTATGGAGATGACTGTTTTACATTTTATATAGCTATTAGTGACAGAGATACGATTTAAATGGTCTTCACAGGAAACCTGCAATCATCACATAGGCTTTTCTTTCCAATTAGTACACTTTATATGCTCTTTTCCAACAAACAGGACAACAAATACCATGGCTAGTTAAACCAATAGTGGACCACTGGCTGTAACAAGAAATTACCCAAATGTTTCCACTGAAGATGTCCTAATTAAATCTATTATAAAAGTTTTCAACTCACCACTTTTGCATCCTTTATTCCTACAACCGTTGCACCCTTGTCATCAGGCTTCTGATGCTAGTAAAAGACAAAACATGCATCATTAGCATCACTATTGGTAAAATTTATTTCTCTATATATTTGTTAAAATAGAGATTATTAAGAATGCAAACAGAAATTTTAAAAAATACATTGACTAATTTTAAAATCTTTATACATAAAAAGATGAATAAAACAAGAAATTGAAAAACATACATGTTGATTTTGGAAATATTTAGTTAAATAAAACAAATATGAGAGAAAAATGAGGCCTGTAACTACCCAAAAATGTTCATTGTCCCAATAGTCATGTTGAGATGTATCACATAGAGAAATCTGTTCACATACCCACATTGATTTTATGCATTAATTTATTTTTAACCACCCTAGTATCATATAATTTTGTAAATTTTAATTCTGCTGTATTAATTATATCCTCACATCTGTCAGACTAATTATTTCTGAGCACTGTTCCTCTTTGATGAAACCATCAGTAGCAAATCTCAGTGGATGCTTTAGTTTCTCTGCCATGGCAATGACCTTGAGCCCCAATCTCTCATACGGCTTCATGTAATGTTCATACTTTTCCTTCTCTCCTTCATCAACAACCTAAAAACAAAACATGGAAATAACTCACAAACTACCAATCTGACACAGACAATAGAATGAAACGTGCAATTCATATAACATGGCTATAACTTAAAATATTACTGTAACCATTAACATTCATATATTCAATGAAAATTTAAGAAAATTTAATTTAATGATTCATTTACTGTTATATAAAGACTACAAAACATGGTATTACTTCTGCAAACCATGAGTTTTAATTTAAAACTGGTGAACATGTTAGAGGAAGAAAGAAAGATATTTATAAAAACAGAACATTTGTAAATGAGAGTAAGTTTTGTTTTTCTCTGAATTCTCAGGGATTAATCTAGCTTCCAATTAACTGTCGATTGTTTTTAAAAAAGTTGGAAATAGTTCATCATTATATTTTATTCAAAACTGGTAACAAAGTTTAGGTAATAAAAAATATGAAAAGAACAGTTAACCAACAAGTTTTACTCAAATTGGTCAAATGATAACAAACTTTGGGATATGAAGAGAGCAGTTAATATTTTTTACTCAAAATAGGTAGCAAACTTTGGGATTATGAAGAGAAGATGTAAAACATTTTACTCAAAACTGGTAACAAACTTTGCGAATATGAAGAGAATGGTTAATGTTTTACTCAAAACTGGTAACAAACTGGGAATATGAAGAGAAGATTTAAAATATTTTACTCAAAACCGGTAACAAACTTTGGGAATATGAAGAGAATGGTTAATGTTTTACTCAAAACTGGTAACAAATGGGGAATATGAAGAGAATGAAAACAATCAGGGCTTGTTACCTGCCCTAATTTACATAGCAGATTAATCCCTGATTTGTCACGATGGAAACTGTAAAACATACGTCCTTCTCTCTTTCATCCCTCATGTAGCTCTCCTTGACAAAATCCAATACTCTCTCTATCTGTTCTCGTCGTTCAATGTAAGCAACAACATCCTGTAAAAATTAAAAATTAAACTTTTTTTTAACAAAAATGTACCACAACCCTAGAATTAGTATAAAAGGTTCGAATGTAGAAATTTTTACATACAACTTGCAAGGCAGAACCATATAATTCTAAAATTGTGATATACCAACAATTACAATTATGCTCTGGAGGTTTGATGCATAGGGGAAATAATTTTCACACTTTATTATCAAATATGAAATTTTATGGAATTTGCAACAAACATTAAATCTGTTTAAATGTAACCACTATATTATTGGTATGTAGGTAAATTTAAAAATTGAAACATCATAGCTGTTATTGTCAAACTCTATGGAGATTATGTACAATGAAAATGTTACCTCCCTTTGGCAGACATAATGGAGATATAGATTAACAGAAGCTCTATAAATTCTACAAACCTTCTCTATTGTTCTGTTGTTTTTGACCTTGAGATTAACCTCATACTAATAAATAATATGAAAACAGAATAAGTTTTATGACCTATATCAATAAAATGTTAAAACACTGTAATGCTGTGGAGACTGCAACAGAGTTTTTCATTCTCTGTGGTTCTGTTTTTGCCATAGATTAAAAAACACACTTTAAGGGGTATTTTTTTCAGAGTAGGAAATGCTAAAATTGCTATGGAAAATCCCGTGGACACTACTTCTCCAAAGCAATTATTTTGTCGTGGACATTTTCTGAATTGCAGGTGTTGAAATAATAATTAAAATTGGCTTGTTTTGTTAAGAATACTGTTTGAGTACGTATTTTCATGGTTATCCAATTACGGTCAACCACGATATCCTGGGCACACAACTGGGCTTCCTGTGCTGTCTGTCCAGAGATTAGTATTAACAGGAGAGATGAAACCCACTACTACCCCATTAGTGTGGCTACTTTTACCAACAAGCATCAAGGAATATGTATATGCACTATCAAGATAAGAACACTTAAGTAGATTTATTTAGTGTATCTTCAGTATCACCAACAAGGGACACTACTCATTTGAATGGCATCTATGTACCTGACGTGGTTTGAAGGCTGTCTTATCAAATCCTCTGTTGATGTAGTAAGCCTTGTTATTCTGCATCATCTCATCCTCAGGGTATAACCGTATAAATGTCTGCACAGATTCAGCAACTTTTGGTTTGTTATCCACTAAAATAAAATGATGAAAAACCAGATGTAAGCCTGGAAATTATTTTTGCTTTACCAGTTAAAATGTCCTATATGAAATTATTTTTGCTTTACCAGTTAAAATGTCCTATATCAATTAATGTGCTTATCAATACAGAAAATGTTTCTGTCACACAATTTTACATGAAATGAGGTTATTAAACAAGTTACAATTTATTTCAAATTATTTCACAAGAGATATAAATTTTATAATAAATGGTAATGAGTTTGATATTTTATTTATTACCCTAGACAATTTTAATAGTTCTTTCTTTAAACTTTCCAATTGCAGAACAGTTTAGAGAAATGCTATCCTATAATATTATGGATGACATTATGTTGTATTTTTTCTAATTTTAGTGACATCATTTGCACTTTTACAAAATAATAATGAAATCAAATTTAGTACAGGTAAGCTCATTGGTTATAATACCCAGTAAAATAATTTGTTAAACCAATATATAAAATTTCTCACTGAGATAATACGAAAAAATGTTACAAGTGGCTACTGGGGTAATAATTAGGATTAACTTACTTTTGAAGTAAGCAAACTGTAGGTAATGAAAGAGGTCTGCCACATAGTGGTCAATTTTATCTGTAAATACAACACTCAGTTTATCTTCACAGCCAAACTGGCAATCCAGCACCGATATGTAGTGATCTGAAATATACACAGAACGTACTAAATCATGAAACAAAATCAGACAACTACCAAACTGTGTAACTTGAAGAAGACTATCAGCAAACAGGTAAAATGGTCTTCTCTGAATTTTTATCAATGTGTTTGATCTTTTAATCCCCAAATCAAATTTTCTGTGACAAACATCACATGAGCAATATACACATACATAAATGAAGCTCAGTAAATTTGGGCCTACAGTAAAAAAAAAAAAATGCACATTATAAAACACATATCACAGCTCAGTTAATGACCGCGAACAATTAATTTTGATTAAAGATAGAAAGTAATTAACAAAACTTTAATTTTTTTAAAAGAGACAATAAGATGGTCCCTTATTATTAATATTTTTCCATTGTTGTGTTAACGACAACACTAATGCAAATTCATCAGCAAATGGATGTCAAACATTGGGTAATTCTGACATGTAGTCATTGGAGTAAACCTGCTACAAGCAGCAAGGTATATTTTATATGCAATTTCCCACAAACAAGATAGCACATACAACGACCTTTAACATACCAGTCATGGGGTACTGGTTGTGATGGGAATAAACCCAGGTCCCTTATTAAATTACCAGAAAGTGTTCTGACCTGCAATAGCACTGACAAATTCCTGTGGACCAATGTGATCATACGATGACTCGCACTCAGCCCTGCATCTCTCCTCCTCCACAAAATACTGAAGTACTCCTTTCTCCATGTGATCTCGCACTCGCTCCCATCGCTCAGCATTGTACTCCATTATTCCTCGTATATATGACTCCTGAAATTTTAAACATTTAATATTAGACTAAAAAAGGAAAACGTTCTTTCTCGTGCTCAGGAATATCCATAACTGACATGGCGACTGGGCAGTGAGAGTGTCATTTTTTTTTAACCACAATGTTGATTGATTGATTGGCTGTTTAACAAACCCCGGAAAAAAAATATATATATTGGCTATTGGGAGTCATACTATGGTTAAATTAAAAAGTTTAAAATAAATTAGTGTACAGGGCTGAATTACAATATATGATAAACAATACACAATATATATAATAAATAATATAACTATGGTAAAAAATAAATTCAATATAACTATGGTTGAAAACTAAAATTATTGTAAACATTTATTTTTCATCCATGTGTTCATCCATTTTTAGGGACTAATAATTTTTCTAGGTTACTAGTCCCTAAGGTAAATAGAAATATTTTAAAATTTCTACACCTGCACTAGAATGTAGAAATTATTAGATGTTTGATAAAAGTAGCAATATTAAAATTATTATATCTCAAAGTTCTGTTACTGTAAGAGTTGATGGACCAACAATACCAATTATTCAAAAAAATAATTTCCTTTATATATGAATGATATAAAGTAGAAAAAACAAGTACATATAAAAATTAACATACAAATATAAATGCATACATAATTGTTACAGAATTAAAAAAAAAAATTTTTTATTATTTTATTTATTCTATAAAATCATGTATTCAATCATAACAAAAAACATTCTCCTTTGTAGAAATTTAATGATTAGCACAAAATTTAGCTGACAACCTATTGTTTACGAACACATTGAGCAATCTTTACATAAAAGATAGTTGGCAGTTCTCTAAAAGGTTGAGGAACAAAGACAAATTTGAGTATTAACAGATGACACAGATTTCGTTCATTTTGGCACCACCTCATACCAGACTTTTATTTATTGTTGTACAGCACTTGTGAATAATTGTGTAAATAGGTATTTTCAGGTTCCGCCTTTAACTTCTTTACTGAAGAAGTATGACAAGAAAAAGTATGAAATAATTTTAATGTTTAAAAGAATTTCAGTTTATTATAAAACAACTGCCTACATGTAATTATAAATTCCTCTGCATTTCAGGAAAGTACCCAGATCTGCTGAAGGATTCATCTTAATATATAAAAGTAAACAATTGATGGACTGCGTTTAGTACTGTTTAATTGCTTAAGTAGTTAAATATGCATTAACTATAATTTTGCTAAAAACAATTGCTGATAGGTTTTTTTTCATAAATCTTTATTTTTTCTGCCATGTTTTATAATTATTCATAGAATTTTAAAATACTAAACATTTACTTATTTATTGCTGATTCAAACATTTATTGAACCAAATTAAAAACTGAACCCAACAAAAATTATTTTCCTGGCATTGCATACTTGATCTCAGGTAAAGGTCAGCAAAGAACACAATGTTTATGCGATAGAGCAAAACAATTTCTGATAGTACATGTAGTTACTATTATACATGCAGACATGTCATCGTGAAGTAGGCTTGTAAAAACAACTCATATTTGCATCGATGATGAAAAGATTCAAATAAAAACTATTTTTACATATTGTATAGACCTATTCAAGCATATATATCCCAATTGATAATTGCACCTCGGTTACACCACTTGTCAAACTGGGAATTTCAAATATCATAGCATTTTGCATAGTATAGAAATCGGAACATATTTTAATGTACTTGTAATTATAAATGTATGTATATTAAAAAAAAAATTAAAAGATTACTTGGAGAAATTATTTGGACCTTCAGAAAACCTACAAACAGCTAGATTTGTCATAATCTAAAATGACAGTGGGCTATAAATAGTTCCTTGCTATTAATGTCATGTTAATATTTTAATTATGGAGCTAGCAGTTGGTAGTTGAAGATAAATTATCAGGGTTTCACATTTGAAAAGTAGAGGAGAGCTATAAATCACTCCCCAAGTAAGGTTCAGTGGAGCTTTTTCACTCTCCATAATCACACCCCTACAGAAGTGATGGGGAGCTTTTTCCTTAAAATC
>JAULBS010150024.1:0-12201 GCA_032355785.1 Symmetromphalus regularis
TCCACAACTGGTTTAACAAAGGCTGTGGTATGTGCTATTCTGTCTGTGGGATAGTGCATATAAAAGATCCCTTGCTGGTTATCGAAAAGCAGTGGGTTTCATGTCTCCTACTAACACTAACCTCTGTCCTGGACAGACAGCACAGGAAGCTGAGTTGTGTGCCCAGGATAGCGTGCTTGAACCTTAATTGAATATAAGCACGAAAGTAAATACAACCAACCAACCAACCACCAGCGAAAGTGATGAACCTGAGGAATATCTTCAAAGTTTGTTATTTGATGACAGTGATAATGATGGTGAATATTTAATGACTGATTTTAAGTTTTTAGAATGAGGGAGCGGGATGTAGCTCAAATGGTAGAATGTGCGCCTGTGAACAGATCGGTCGTCGGATCGATCCTTCCCAGTGGACCCATCTACAGTTTGGGTTATTTCTCGTTCCAAACAGTGGTCCACAACTGGTTCATCAAAGGCCGTGGTATGTGCTGTCCTGTCTGTGGGACATTGCATATAAAAAAGACCTTGCTGCTTATCGAAAAGAGTAGCCTATGTGGCGACAATATAACAATATATGTCAGAATGACCATATGATTGACGTCCAATAGCTGATGATGAAAAAAGTGCTCTAGAGGCGTCGTTAAATAAAACATACTTTGTTTTCAGAATGTTTTATTTGCAAGTTTATAATTATGTCATGCAGATGTTGTATTTGATTCACTGACTTTTCAAATATAGAAAAGAAAAGTTTGTTTTATTTAACGACGTCTCTAGAGCACATTGATTTTTATCTTATCATCGGGTATTGTTTAATTTTTAATCTAAAATAAGGGCTGTGCCACTAATCAGTACTGGTACAGCCATTTATATATAGTTGAGAGGAAAGCCATTTATATATGGGAGTGAGGAATGGGGAGGGGGACTGAATAGCGGCACCTTTTGAAGGGCACCTACAATATTAAAAAAATTAAATGTCACAGAAAAGGGTGCCACAGATTGGAGAGGCAAATGCCCCCTTGGTCCCTCCCCTCGGCTGTGCCAGTCTTGCTAATGGCATTCAGCACCAATAAAAACACAAACCAAATTTAGGAATAAAATGTTGGTTTTTATTATAATATTCAAGATGCACACATACAATTAATAAAATTCAAAACAACATTAGTCCGTCAATTTTGTACCAACACATAAAAACGCACAAAAAAAACAAAAAAAAACCCTGGCAGAGAAAGAGTAGTTTTAAGAATTATTGAAGGGGGCTACAAAGATATTTTAAAGATATTTAATACTGGAGGGGGAAGAGAGGGTCCAAAATAACGACTACATTACAAAGGGGAAATTAATGGCCATTCGAACAGACTGTTGTATAACAACGTATGGTGATACATGCATATTTACAAGTGCATCTGTATAATGAGTTTATACAAACTTAATATCTTTAATACAACATAAAGTATTTACAGTAATAATACGTATATTGGTGCTATTTTCCCATTAAATACATGTATGACATGTGAGGTAGTATATTGCCATAAATGTACAATACAGGGGCGGGACAGGAGGGCAATTGCCCCACCCAAAGCTGGAGCATGTTTCTTATTTGGGAAAACATTAAGGTGGCACTTTTCTTTTAAAACCCTTACATTTGGGTAAAAATCGACCCCACCCTCCCCGAATAAGAACCTGTATGCCTATGTATATTGCAAATATTCATTACATACAAGCTCTTGAAAAATAGCATTCACATAAAACGTGCATTATAGGTTGTCGAGTATTCTAAAGTTGTAGTGTCCAATAATTTAGCATATTTTAGTAATATTGCACATAAAAACAATTTGACAATCGTAAAAATGGTTATATGCATATTGTACACATTTAGCCGTGGTCATTATCATCTTCCAAAATGGCTATTAGCAAGATATTCAGTACGCATAATGGCTTTCCTCATAAAAACACACAATTATCTGGGGCGTAGCCAGAGAGGGAAAAATACTGCTCAAGACAAACCCAAACACTGGGAGTTTGAACCATGTGGATAATAAATATCAGTATCATGAGAAAAAAATATAACAAATCTGCCAAAATTCCAGATGAGGCAAGCACCTCGTCTGCCTAATGCTGGCTACGCTAGAGTTAATAGTAGGAGTATATTATTATTTGAATGGATGGTTATATTGGTGTGTTTTATTACTAAAAAATGTCAAATTATTCGACACACTATATTATATCTTTAAACCTAACATTAATTTTGTTGACACTGCTTTTTCCGAATTCCTTCAAGATATTTTAAGTACAGACCACATAGATCCCTAACTGAAGAGAATAAAGCTAATGGCTCATAGAGTCTAGCTTACAATATGCGTTATCTTTTCATATAATTGCTCCAATGATAATGCCACACACAATACAGACATTCACGTGTCCTGTTGTACATTTAGCTGAGGCGTAGCCAAAGAGGCAAAAATGCTGAGGCAAACCCAGATGCTGGGAGCTTGAACCATGTGGATAATAAATATCAGTATCATGGAAAAAAAACCACCAAATCTGTAGAAATTCCAAATGAAGCAAGCGCCTCGTCTACCTGATGCTGGCTATGCTAGAGCAGGATATACTCATCTCTGAGGTTATAAAGGCAATGCCTCCCCCAATCACACAATTTCCTCCTCACCACCTTTTATAATTCCCTATCTTGCATTCATATTAATGCTTTCTGTGCACTTGATCCACTAATATAAAATGGTCGTAAAACCAATGGTGCTATGTAGAAATTTTACTGGTTTCAAACGTTTTGTGTAACATGAAGCTCAAAACCTTGTCCATCGAGCGTGCGCTATTTCAGGCAGGTCCAGCACACCTGGGGGTCAAGGTGAGGCATTTGCCCCTCCCCATAATCTACAGTGCCTTTTGTTTCTGACAATATTTACATTTTTTGCGTTATAGGCACCCTTCAAATGGTGTCCCTTTTCAGTTCCTATTAGCTTAATTGGTAGAGCGCAGGACTTTCAAATTGAGAGTCATGGTTCGAATCCACTCAGTTGTGGTCGAAAGTTTGCTGCTACATTTAGAGCCGACATAGGGACAGGGTATGTTCTTAAAGGAAGAACATGGTTAAAACCTGGTCAGAACCTGTAACAGCTCAACTGCCCATCCCACACAGCTTCGGGACATAGCTTCACTTGAAGGGGTTGTATGTAGTAGTGTTAGAATAAAGTGCTCTTACTGGCAGTAGCTAGTGGAAATTTCCCTGTTATCTCAGATCGTAGAGTGCTGGACTCTCAAACTGAAAGTCCTGGTTCGAATCATCTCAGTGGTGGATGAGATATTTCTGTTACACCATTAGTCTTGGAAGATAACCAGGTCCGTATGTTAGATTCTCATCTAACTGCTTTGTGAATATTCCTATAAGTCTCAAAATTCATGTGAGTCTCCGTAGAAAGCCTTATCTATATGTTAGATTTTCATCTATGTCGTGAGGATTCATTTAGTCTCGAACGGAAAAACTATATAAATGTGTTAGATTTTCATCTAACTACTCTGTGAGTATTCATGTGAATTTCGGATGAAAAATATCTCATTGTGTTAGATTTTCATCTAATTTCGTTACGAGTATTCCTTTGAGACTCGGACAAAAACCATATTGTATTAGATGTTCATCTAATTTCGTTACGAGAATTCCTTTCAGATTCAGACAAAAACCATATTGTGTTAGATTTTCATCTAATTTCGTTACGAGGATTCCTTTGAGATTCAGACAAAAACCATATTGTGTTAGATTTTCATCTAATTTCTTTCCCAGGATTCCTTTGAGTCTCAGACAAAAACCATATTGTATAGATTTCCATCTAATTTCGTTACAAGGATTCCTTTGAGTCTCAGACAAAAACCATATTGTGTTAGATTTTCATCTAATTTCTTTACGAGGATTCCTTTGAGTCTCAGACAAAAACCATATTGTGTTAGATTCATGAATTTTGAATATATACATTAATTCATAACTAACATTTAAAATAAGTTAGAAAATTGGTTGCCGTGGATTCTCAGAACTTCCTTCAGAAATGTTAACATTCTCCATCTCCGAGGCAACCACGCTAACATTAGCATCTGGTACGTCCGCGTTGTTAATGATTTCAGAATTACTTTCACTTTTTCTCTTTATCGACTCTGACCGCTTGGCAACCGCCGGTATTTGCAGGATACTCTCCTCGTCTCCAATCTTTCTCCTGTCATGGAAGGCTAAGTATATGTCCCAGAACTCGTTAACGAGTGGAACAAGGATGATGAAAATCGTTGCAGTGAACGCCCAGACTTGGCTCAAAGTTGCCTAAAATAAAAATAAAAAAAGTGCATTATTATATAAACGTCCATGTAGTCAATACGGCTTTAAAAGTGGGAGGAAGAAGGGGGCGGTAGGGTGGGGGTGGTGGAGGGAACACACTACAGCGTGCCTCACTGTATAACAATGTATAACAATATATGACGTTCATACAAAACTATGATAAAAGGGATGACTACTTTCCATTTTGAATAAATGAAGTAATTAAATTAGTTGTTTTTGATTTGTTTAGTTTTGTTGTTTTTGCTAAATGAAAAAGTGGGGGTGGGATATTTAAATAGATTGTTCCCCGGTGTTGAAAAGTGAGTGGGACATGTTCCCTCCATCCCCCACCGATCGATGCCCATGGTTTAGTCTTGTTACCTGATTGTCAAATCAAACTATAGGAAGTAAAGATAATTTTAAAAAATCTCAACGTTATTATAATGGAATGTTTCCTGAAAATAAGATGTATTTATTTCCTTGCTTATATCCAATTAAGGTTCAAGCACGTTGTCCTAGGTACACATTTCAGCTTCCTGTGCTGTTGAAGGACAGAGGTTAGTGTTAGTAGGAGAGATGAAACATGGTGTCGCTACACTAATACGGCTACTCTTATCGATAAGCAGAAAGGGATCTTTTATATGCACTATCCCACAGACAATATAGCACATACCACGACCTTTAATAAACCAGTTGTGGACCACTGGTCAGTATAAGTGGTATACACCTACCCACTGAGCCATGTGGAGCTCTCGACTGATATTTTATCCCAGTACCTACCAGCAACAAGACAGATTGCTTAACTAATTGATAATATACTCTATGAATCAATATAAATATTAGGAGGACTGCCACAAACGCCTTTTGGACACACTTTTATGTATTTCCCTATGGATTATCATTTCTGGTAGAAAATTGCTTTGATAGTAATATAATTGGTGGTAGAACGGGATGTAGCTCAAACGGTAGCGTGTCTACCTGCAAAGCTATCGGTTGTTGGATTGATCCTTCTCAGTGGCCACATTTGCAGTTTAGGCTATTTTCCATTCCAACCAGTGGTCCATAGGTTGTTCTTTCCTGTATGTGGGATGGTTCATATAAAAGACCCTTTCCTGCTTATCTGAAAGAGAAGCCTATGTGGCAGCGGGTTTCCTCTAAAATAAATGTCAGAATGACCATATGATTGACATCCAATAGCCGATGATAAGATAAAAAATCAATGTGTTCTAGAGACAACGTTCAATAATTTTTAACATCTTTATATAAGTGGTGGTTTTCTGTATTAAATGCAATATATGTTAACGCGGATATGTTTGGAGGACTGCCGCCTTGTGTCATAGGGACTGCGTCTTTAAAACCACATATATTTATTTATTTAATGACACAAAATTTGTTTTATTTAACAATGGCTATTGGACATCTATCGTATAGTCATTCTGACATATTTATTTAGAGGAAACCCGCTGCCACCACACAGGCCACTCTTTCTAATAGGCAACAAGGGGTCTTTTATTGCACCATCATACAAACAGGACAACACATACCATAGCTTTTGATAAAAAAAAACTAGTTATGGACCAATGGTTGGAACGGAAAATAGCGCAAACTGCAGATGGGTCTACTGAGAAGGATCGATCTGACGACCGGTTCACATGCAGACACGCTACCGTTTGAGCTCCTAATTTGACTAAAATACATACCCATCCAAAAAACTGGTTGTATGTCAGGACTCCGACTGTTACCATGATGCTGGGCCAGATGATGATGAGGATGATGCTGAGTGTAATGGAACCGATAGCGGCGACCATCTTGGCGAGTTTGAATGCCTTTTCCACCTCCTCTAGAGAGGGCCTGTTGTCCAGTTGATGCACGCCTGTCAAATTCAGGTCTCTACAAAATAAAACATTGCTAAGTAAAGCAAAATTCTCTACAAAACAATAAAACATTGCTAAGTAAAGGTCTCTACAAAACAATAAAACATCGCTAAGTAAAAGTCTACAAAATAATAAAATATTTCTATGTAAAAGTCTATAAAGTAATAAAACATTGCTAAGTACAATAATACGTTGCTAAGTAAAAGTCATACAAAACTAATACATTGCGAAAAAATCTCTACAAAACTAATACATTGTTAAGTAAATGTCTCTACAAAAAAAAAAAATTCTAAGTAAAAGTCTACAAAATAAAACATTGCTATATAAAAGTCTCCACAAAATAATACATTGCTAAGTAAAAGTCCACAAAACAATAAAATATTGCTACGTAAAATTCTCTACAAAATAATAAAACATTGCTATGTAAAAGTCTCTAGAAAACAAAACATTGCTACGTAAAATTCTCTACAAAACAATAAAACATTGCTAAGTAACAGTCTACCAAAAACATTGCTAAGTAAAATTCTACAAAACAATAAAACATTGCTAAGTAACAGTCTCTACAAAAAAAAAAACATTGCTAAGTGAAAGTCTCTACAAAACAATAAAACATTGCTAAGTAAGTCTCTACAAAACAATAAAACATTGCTAAGTAAAAGTCTCTACAAAACAATAAAACATTGCTAAGTAACAGTCTCTACAAAACAAGAAAACATTGTTAAGTAACAGTCTACAAAACACACATTCCTAAAGTATAACAGACATCGTTTGGCAGGACCATATTATCCTAAAGAGGACTGCCAAAAATATCTTCCTTATTGTAAACACATCGTAAAGAATTGATTGTAAATTTAACTGTAAAATACTAGCCAAATAAACCAGGAAATTTTACTGCGACAGTAAATAACGTAGGAGCAAACCTCTAACCCCATGCCCAGCTCCGTCACTCTGCTGCCAGTGAACCATTGGTTAGAACGGAAAACAGCCCAAACTGCAAATCGGTCCACTGAGAAGGATCTATCCAAGGACTGACAGCTTCAAAGGCGTACATGCTACAGTTTGAGCTACATCCAGTGACGTACCAATAACATGTTTGATAGAGGAAAGGTTTGGGTTCAGTTATAACTCTTGCAGTATAACATTGCAAATTAATATGTAAAGGTTGTCTCCCCTGTATCACATAACAAGTGACCTTTCAATACGTATGTGTAGTATGACGTACATGGCATATTTTTCTGTCCATGGTGATAATGGGTTGTCTACGTCACGTGTAGTCTCCCATATCTCCTTCGCATGGGTTGGGTCATGCTTCCAGTTTGTGATAAACGTCATCACTATGGTGATCATTCCGCCAGACAAAATGGCCGCCAGATTACCGCACAACATTGAAAGTTCCTGTCCTAAGAAGAGATTAGAAAATACATACAAAATAATAAAATTATCAATTTAACATTAAAGTCAGTTTTATAAAGGAAAGCTTATACACTGTATTATTACATACAGGACCGGTGTAATGTGAAATTTTGACTCCCGAAGAATACTGACTCCCCGGTCACGTTTCTATATAGAATAATGATTCTTTGCCGTAGAAAAATGACTTTTACCGTAAAATTGTGACCGGGGGCCAAATTATCACGTAATCCCAGTATTCTACGGGAATCAAAATACCACGTTACACCGGCTTTAAGCCAATTGGACTAATTGCACCCAATTGGGCCCATTATCCTCTAGTCTTGTCAAGTAAAACTGCCTTCTAACAGAGACCAGATTGTTCCCAATTGGCCCCTTCAGCCCATAAGGCCGGTCTTGATTACATAACAACCACTTGTGTCTAATTAAAAGAGCATTTTTTTGTTTCAAAACGATGGATATTCAAGAACATTTAGTTCACTTTATTTTCGATCTATTGGATCGCTGCAGTTAAGAAGGAAATTCATACAAAATAATAAAAACAAGCTATATCAGAGGTTACCAAACCTTTTCGAGATACCGCCCCTTTCGCTCCCAGGCCGCATCCCAAGCGGCCCCTCCACATACACACTAAGACACAACTCTTTCTTAGTATTAGGTATACTACAAATTCAAAATAACTAATTTAACACTGCAAGCTCTGTTCTGATGCAACCCTGCCTCCACATTTTTTTCTGCGCCCCCTCCCCCCCGCCTTAATCATTATATCGCCCCCTTTGAAAATGACTGGGCTATATTATCAAAATGTGTTACAATGTTTAAAATAGGTGGCAGTCCTCAAAAACAACAACAAGTCAAGCCTTTAAAAGATGTAGAAGAAAACAAGGGGCGGAGGCGAGGAGGAAGAAGAAGAAGAAAAATGTTATATTTAAAATCCATACGAACCTGTATTTATAATAAAATTTGTAAGACCCATCATCGTATGTCGATACAGCCAAAGAAGAAAACAAAGGAGAAGAAAAAAAAAATCAAATTTATATTTATAATCTATACGAACCTGTATTTTTAATAAAATTTGTAAAACCCATGTCGTAAGTGGATGTAACCGAAGAAGAAAACAAAGAAGAAAAAAAGAAGATAAAAAGAAGAAAAAAAAAAGAAAAATCAATTTTATAATATTTAAAGTTTATGCGAACCTGCATTTTTAATAAAATCTGCAACCGAAGAAGAAATCAAAGGAGAAGAAAAAGAAGAAGAAAAAGAAAAAGCCAGTAAAAAGAAATCAAGGTTATGCTATTTAAAGTCTACGTGAACCTGTATTTTTAATAAAAATTTGCCAGACCCATGTCATATATGGACGCAACCGAAGAAGAAAAAAAAAGAAGAAAAAGAAGAAAACGAAAAAAAGAAGAAAATAATAAAAAGAAAATAAACGTTATGATATTTAAAGTCTATACGAACCTGTATTTTGAATAAAATAAATTTGCAAGACCTGAATCATTTGTGGATGTAATCGAAGAAGAAAACAAAAACAGAAAAAAGAAGAAGATATCGAAAAAGTAAAAAAGAAAATAATAATAAGAAAATGAACGTTATGATATTTAAAGTCTATACGAACCTGTATTTTTAATAAAATCTGCAAGACCCGAATCGTATGTTGATGCCACCGTCAGCCATACTATCAGTGCAATGATTACTCCCCCGATGGCCCCTGACATCATTGCTATGGACGTCAGTCGCTCCCAGAACAGGGACAGAGCGATAGGGATCACCGCGGACCCTATCATGACTCCCATAAAGAGATACACCCAGCCCAAGTTGAGCTGTAAATGATAAAATAACGTCATTATACCATAAAAGCAACTCTAAGCTATTTATAATCAAACATCTTAAATATAACAAATTGGTTGTTTAAACTTATTTTCGTGCTTATATCCAATTAAGTTTCAAACATGTTGTCCTGGGCATATACGTAAGTTTCCTGTTCTGTTTGTCAAAACAAAGGTTATAGTTAGAAGAGACGAAACCCGCTACCGCCACAATAGTGTGGCTACTCTTATCGATAAGGAGAAAGGGATATTTATCATATACTATCCCATAGATGTAATAGTAGATACCACAGTTTTTGATAAACCAGTTGTGGACCACTGGCTGCGCAACTTATGATATTACTGCCCACACACACATCCTCCTAACTTTTGTGATTATGTAATACCAGAATTTCTGCCATGAATGTCGTCTGGTTTATGAAATAAACGACTTTTGTTTATATGAATACTTTCTGTTTTGGTTGAGTATATGTAAATATCAAGTTATAAAACTTATCATTCATCTTCTGTTGTTGAAAACTAACTGCCAGTATGAGCATACAGTTGTGTGTGGTAGCAAGACCTGATATGAATCTACCGGCACAGCCGGGGGGCATGGGCCACTTGCCCCCATAATCTGCGGCAGCCATTTTTTTTGCAACAATAGGCACCCTAAAATATATAAACATGTCACTAAATGATGGCGCCCCTATTCAGTGTCGCCTCTCCAATATTTAAACGGCTGCGCTGGGACTCATCTGTGTTGTCTATGTAAAGATCAAGGTACGGAACTGATTGTACAAACTCTGTTGTTAATATTTCTATCTCAAACCTTGAGTATGTGTAGGAAGACTGTAAGCGGCAGGATAAGCAGACTACTCCAGATGAGACACCAGTTCTTGAGTTTCGTCAGCAGATCCAGGTACTGTCTGTACTGCCCGTGCATCGTGCACTTGTAGTCCGGCTTGATGGCTCTGCGGCAGCTCGCACGGTTACTGTACAAATAGACAGGATAATGTTTTTTAACAATACCCCAGCACATTGTTTATTCAGCGAATATAAGGAATATACGGACATATGGTATTCTGTGACTCATGATCTTTTCTTAGAGGAAACCCGCTACCGCCAACATAGGCTACTCTTTCCGACTAGCTGCAAGGGATCTTTTATATGCTCTTTCCCACAGACAGGATAGTAGATACCATAGTCTTTAATAAACCAATTATGGACCAATGATCGATGTAAGCGGTATAGACCTACCCACTGAGCCATTACTGGGCACTCAGTGGGCTGCATTAAAAATCCCATGTCACAACTGAGATTTGATCCCATTACCCATCAGCCGTGATACAGACAGCTTAGCTACTGCGCCACCGAGACCGGCTGTTACTGAACCAACAGACAGAAGACATACAGACAAACATGTTAAAAGCTGTAGCTTTAAAAGTCCAATAATGTAATATCATTTAGTAATAACACACAAATACAACATTCTTAAAAACGTTTTTGCAATCAAGATTTCTCAGAACATTTTATTTAGGTTATTATGAGGAATGCCACTTGAGACAATGAAACATTTGGTAATTTTGACACGATTTAATGTAAAGTACTAAAGTTTGCTTTATTTAACGACGCCTATAGAGCACATTGATTTTATCTTATCATCGGCTATTGGACGTCAATCATATATTTGTTTTTAAATAGTAATCCTATACCTCTTCTGATATTGTGAGAAATTGTGGTGGTGTGCAACCTTGAAGATATGTTTTAAATGATTAAAATTTAAATATTATAAAACATAATTTATATTCTAGAAACTGTAACTTCACAATTTAAGATTTTGTATTTTAGGACAGGGCCTAAAGACTACAGATTGGGCAGATAGTAACGTAGTACGTTATTAGACTATCATTTGCTATAGAAACGTCACACGTGAGAAAGGCCACTTTTTATGTTTAGTTTCTCAATAATAGCCCCCTCCCCCCCCACAAAAAAAACCACACACCCCAAAACAAAACAAAACAACAACAAACCAAAACACACAATAGGGTATGAAGGAATAAAAAAAAGTTTTTTAATGTCTCGCGGGGGGGGGGGGGGGAGGATAAAATTTAGTATAAAATTAATTTTACCAGTTTTACTCATTTAACTGGCCAAATGCTTTCATATTTCTATATTCACCCCCTATAAAAAGACATTATTCAGTCTCAAAGTGTACATTATCCTCAGTCGCTATTGCGGGGATCCAGCAATAGTGGTAGCTTTTTTTTTCTTTTTTTTTCTGGCCTTATCAGGACAGACGACGGAAATAAAATAAGTGTGAATTTTCAGTTTTACTTTTATTTTAATTTAGCAAAATGTAAGGTCAGTGGGTTCGTGAAACGAATGATAAAATTATTCTGGCCAAAACTGTTTTTATTCTGTATTAATTCACTGACCCATCGTCTTGGGAACATGAAGAGCATACTGTCATACTGTGACAGACACACTTGTCACGTGTGTTCGCAAACCGACCACGCCCTTTTCCACATAGAATACAGCTGTTGGCTTCAGTAGTACTTCTGTAAGGCTAAATAAATACAAACATTGATATTACTATATGTCTAAAGATTGCTTAAAAATACATTTAGGATTCATCAAACTGATCAGACCATTATCATATTCAAAATTGCATTTATGTGCATTTCACAAAAAAAAAGAAAAAAAAAGAAGGTAGAACTCGATGATTATTTCCTTCCTTCCTTCCTTCCTTCCTTCCTTCCTTCCTTCCTTCCTTCCTTCCTTCCTTCCTTCCTTCCTT
>JAULBS010150035.1:0-12201 GCA_032355785.1 Symmetromphalus regularis
ATTACCTATATCCTAAGCAAGGGCGAAAATCCGTTCCTGAAAGTGTGTGTGTGTGGGGGGGGGGGGGGAACGGAACACACCCTTGTCCAAAAAGTGGGGTACGGACCATCCCGCTGCCCTCTCCATCCCTCCACCATTATAGACCTCTCGTGTATTTCGGTATATCTGCGCTAAGACGACATGGTTTAAAGCGTTACATTGATACAATAAAGAAAAATACTAGCAAAGATTATTATTTAGGCATTTTAATTTTAATTTCACAGAAACAAAAAGTGGGGGATAATTATATAGGCGTCCCCTGTCCCAAAAGTGGGGGGAGGGGCGTGTCCCACTCACGTCCCCCCCCCCGGGATTTACGCCCATGATCCTACTATCAGTTACATTTATTTCCTGTCTGTTCGGAATTTTATGTAAATGTTGTTTGTTTCGAATGCATATCAGCAGCTATTAATAGCTCCGGGAATTGAACAAACCTATGTGATTTGACCAACACTATAGCATCAATAAGCTCAAACAACAAAAACAAAACTACAATAACGATACAGAGGCAAATCCCAGACGCTGGGAGCTTGAACCGTATGGATAATAAATATCAGAATCATGGGGGAAAAATAAAACAAACCTGCAGAAGTTCCAGACAAGGCAAGCGATTGTATATTGTTAGGTTGTAAAAACAGCTATAATATTAAAACATATTTCGTATACACTAAGTTGAATTATTGTTATTTTGTTACATCCAGCTGTCAACATAAAGAATCACATCTGACATTTGGTGGTGGAAATGGAACAGCCTGGTGGTCTGTGCCGTTTGAAGTTTTTGCTTTCCCAGGATACGACCATGTCACGTTTACCTGCCAGTTTCGAGTATGCTTTAAAGAAAATATCGACAAATGCAGCCTCAAAAACGTAAGTGTCCTGCAGTACTCGTGATGTTGATGGGTAAATACAGTTAGTACTCATAAATGTACCTGTTATGTACTACTCATGAAGTCAGTGAGTAAAAAAACGTAATACTTATGGTGCTAATGTGTATAATACTCATGCAATCAATGAGTAAAAAAAGTAAGTGTTATGTAAATATTCATGATATCAGTGAGTAAAAACGTACGTGTTATAGGACTTTTTAGTACGTATTATATAATACGTGTTGTGTACTACTCATGAAGTCAATGAGTAAAAAAACGTACGTGCTGTGTACTACTCAAGAAGTTAGTGAATAAAAACGTACGTGTTGTGTACTACTCATTAAGTCAGTGAATTAAAAAAACGTACATGGTGTGTAGTACTCATGAAGTCAGTGAGTACCGAACGTAAGTATTGTGTACTACTCATGAAGTCAGTGAGTAAAAAACGTACGTGTTTTGTAATGCTCATGTTATCAGTGAGTAAAACACATACGTGTTATGTACTACTTACGATGCTAATGACGTACGAGATGTATAGTACTCATGAAATGAATGAGTAAAAAACGTACGTGTAATGTAAATACTCATAATATCAGTGAGTAAAAACGTACGTGTTATATAATACTCATGGAGTAAGTATGTAAAATTCGTACGTGTTATGTAGTACTCGTGAAGTCAGTGAGTAAAAATGTACATGGTGTGTAGTACTCACGAAGTCAATAAGTAAAAAACGTACGTGTTGTGTAATATTCATGAAGTCAGTGAGTAAAAAAAAAAGTACGTGGGGTGCATCTACAAACATTTAATGGTATTTTTTCTGTTTTAAGATGGAAGCCTAAAACTGTAAAAGAAGCGAATCTATGTTTTATTTTATTTCTGGCATTTCCAGTTTCAAAGAATTAAATTAATCTTAGCAGAAATCAATTTCGGATTCAGTGTCCTTGATATAAGATAAAAAATTAAATTTGCTTTTCACAGCGATCTACTATGATTTATCTGTCTATGGTATTGACATCGTTTCTTGCTATTGTATTACATACATTATTAATGCGAAGGTACTCCATTGTGTATTTCAGATGTGCCGCCCTGGAGTCCGTAGACCAGACATATACGTTGACAGTAAAAACAGAAACACCGCTGCTGGAACGAAACTTTCTATTGGCTAGGCTGATATTTCTTAGAACGAAAATTTATATTGTCTAGGCTGATGTTTCTTAGAACGAATCTGTCTATTGGCTAGACTGATGTTTCTTAGAACGAATCTTTCTATTGGCTAGGCTGATGTGTCTTAGAATGAATCTGTCTATTGGCTAGGCTGGAGTTTCTTAGAACGAATCTGTCTATTGGCTAGGCTGATGTTTCTTAGAACGAATCTTTCTATTGGCTAGGCTGATTTTTCTTAGAACGAATCTTTCTACTGGCTAGGCTGATGTTTCTTAGAACGAATTTTTCTATTGGCTAGGCTGATGTTTCTTGCAACGGATTTTTCTATTGGCTAGGCTGATGTTTCTTAGAACGAATTTTTCTATTGGCTAGGCTGATGTTTCTTAGAACGAATCTTTCTATTGGCTAGGCTGGTGTTTCTTAGAACGAATCTGTACAATATTATTGGCTAGGCTGGTGTTTCTTAGAACGAATCTTTCTACTGGCTAGCCTGATGTTTCTTAGAACGAATCTTTCTATTGGCTAAGCTGATGTTTCTTAGAACGAATTTTTCTATTGGCTAGGCTGGTGTTTCTTAGAATGAATCTTTCTACTGGCTAGCCTGATGTTTCTTAGAACGAATCTTTACAATATTATTGGCTAGGCTGGTGTTTCTTAGAACGAATCTTTCTACTGGCTAGGCTGGTGTTTCCTAGAACGAATCTTTCTACTGGCTAGGCTGGTGTTTCTTAGAACGAATCTTTATATTGAATAGGCTGGTGTTTCTTACAACGAATCTTTCTATTGGCTAGGCTGATGTTTCTTAGAACAAATCTTTCAGTTGGCATGTACGTCAGACAAAAACGGAGTGAAACTTTTTTTGTTGACTGATGTGCAAAACACCCACAATTTTGTTTGTTCCAGACCTATAATGAACCGAAATGAGAAAAAAAAAAGAAAAAAAAATGAATAGATTTTATTGGTTGATGTATAACATAAAAAATTATGGACCGAAAGTTTTCATTTGGTTATCAATGTGCGGCTGTGTATTTAGTGATGGCCTCAGAATAAAAACAGGTCTGATGCCAAAATACTTTCTACTGACTGGTTTGTAAGAAAATACAAACAATTCTGATCGAACAAAACTTTTCATTGGCTGATGTGTGGCAGTGATGGCTGTTATTAAACAGATATGACTATTGATATTCTATTTATATTTATCAGTTTTTATTATTGTGACTTTGATGTTAACAACCATAAACTATGTAACCATAACGTAGCCCTTATAAGTATGACGTCACTATTAACCTTGACATTGCCTGGCGTAGCAGCTTAATGTAGTCCGTTAAGAGAGAGGTCTGTTTTCAGTAATTAATATAAACAACAGCAATACAGAGGGAAAAAAATTTGCAAGTGAAACATGCAAATTGGCTGTATGTTAATCTGCTGACCCAGTCTTTGTACCATTATTGCTATAATTAGTATGAAACTGGATTCATTGTGGATGTGCATGTTATGATGTGTGGATGTGCACACAAAAATAACGTCACACGGGGTGTAGGCATACATAGCTAAAAATATTACTGGTCAACATACAAATATTTTGTAGCTAAATGATTGCCAACTAATTATTCTTTTTAAAAATGCTATTCCTATGTCTCTTCTAATATTGTGAGAAATTGTACAACATGTGTTATGACATAGAAATAACATTGGAATGCATACAAAAATCTATGGTAGTGTGCAACCTATATAGCTAGACAATATATAATTATGTATTATATGAAAATTTGGCTATAAACAAGTGTAGTCAGGGAGCCTGTGTCGAAAAAATGGTCCCGTGGGAATTTGGTGACGAAAGCAATCCACCTATTTAAATATCATGTGTATATCATATCTTACAAAAAAACTTTGATGGCACTCTGAGCAATTGCTATGATGGCCGCCAGAGCCGCCATTTTGAATATTTAATGAGGTAAACCTAATATCAGTTCATAATTGTTAATTTTATCTAATTAGCTTTGTAATATAAGTAAATATAGCTTTATAAGGTCGAGAAATCCATTTCTGACATTTATTTAGACCGAACATGCACCATTTAAGAGATATCATTTAGAATATGCTGAATTTAATTTTAAAATTCACTTTTTTTTTCTATTAGTCAGGGAGCAAGTGTATTCCCTACGTGGGAATTTAATGATGAAAGCAAACAACCTAGTGTAATGTTTGAAGAAACACCTAATAAGCAAACAAATCTTTGATGGCACTTTGACAACCTACTCAGGTCACCATGATAGTAGTCAGCGGGAAAATGTCGTACAAAAAGGTCTCGTGGGAATTTGGTGATGAAGGCAAATCGCCTATTTAAATATTACGGGTATATCATATCTTACAAAAAATCTTTAATGGCACTCTGAGAAATTGCTCAGTTAGCTGCCAGAGCCGCCATTTTGAATATTTAATGAAGTAAACCTAATATTAGTCCACAATTGTTAATTTTATCTAATTAACTTTGTAATATGTGTAATTATAGGTTTATAAGGTTGAGAAATCCATTACTGACATTTATTTAAATCTAACGTGAACCATTTAAGAGATATCATTTAGTATATGTTGAATTTAATGTAAAAATTTACTTTTGTCATGAAAAAAAAGTGTTGAATGGGAATTTGGTAATGAAAGCAAACCACCTTGTCAGTTATCTTATGTATGCCATATATCACAAAATAGAAACACTGAAAAATGGCTCTTATGGGTTACATAGCCACCACTTTGAATATTTAATGAGGCAAACCTAATATCAGTTTAAAACATAATTTTATACAAATAAACTTTGTAATACATTTAAAGTTTAATTATAGCTTTATGAGATGGAGAAATCCATTTCTGACATGTACTTACACCTAAGATGTACCATTTCAAAGAACATTTTGTATATTCTGAATTTAATTTCAAATTTTACTTTTCTCTACAGCACTGAAAACGAACTGATAAAATATTTATAATGTAATGTTATGACAATTTTTATTTTTATTTCAATCATCACTTGGGAATGTTCCTTAAAAAAAATCCATAATCAGAAAAATAAAAAAGTGTGGCATAACCATGATACTTTAAACAACTATGCCATAAGTTAACTAGAGGCACTGATTTTCTGCAATAACGGAAACACAGACAGAATCGCGGAAAAACTTATTTGAATCGGAATTCCTGATTTTCTCCGAAAACATTATTATTCGTCTTCAAATAGCACAGTTTATTAATTAAATGGATTTCGGTAACAGAAAATATTGATACCTGATTACAATGATATCTGTACGTGTTACACCAAATTAGTTTAGCCCACAGATGATCATGACTTGTTTTGTCAATTTTATAACAGAAAAAAACTGGATGTTTTGTAAATATTTCTTTTGCTCACATGTACTAAAGATTTATTACATATTTTGGATCGATTTATTTATAATATTGTTCATAATTTAAAACAATGAAAATTGGTTTTCACGTTTGGTAAATACATGATACAATTAAAGTCATTTTTTATGTGATCGATTCTAATTATATTCGAAGATTTTTACAAAATCTGAGAATTACGAAACTCATGTCATGGCGTATTAAACAAGTTTTAATTCATGTTTGTGGGCATGCATGTGTGTGTGTTTAATGGAAAATATTTCAATGGAACACAAAATGAAATGATTACATTTACAGAAACGGAAAAAGACCGGAACTTGTTAAATTCTGAAAATGAAAAGGGGAAAATCTAAAACGGAAAATCAGTGCCTCTAGTTAACCTACCATGCTCTACACTATCACTGTCTTTGAGCTTTTATTGATCCTTTTTTTTGTGTGTTAAGTAATTAAGAAAAATGGTTAGCCAGATTTCTAGAGCCAGATTAGTTCAGGATCATCAATGTTTCATTTTGATATTATCATTCTGGATCTCAGAATAGAACATTAATCATTACTGCTTTCTTCGTTAAGCTGACAATATTTGTGTTTGAAGATACTCATTTCAGAAAAGTATCATTAAATATTTTCTTCCTGGCTAGGTTTGATTTGTATTACCAGGTATTGAAAAAAAAACATTCTTTCTTTTTTTACACACATATAATAACATTTGAACATATATTATCATGCCGGTATGTGAGCTGGATTAGTTAGTTATTGAATGTGTCTGACGAGAGTATCACGAGACATTTTGAGGAGCGTTAACGAGTTCGTTAATAGATGTTTTTCAAATGTTGAACTTCTTGAATTGTTATAAATGTTTGAATAATCAGAATGATAATTAAATAGTGGAGCTCTCTTGGTCCATTGGCCAATAATAAATAGGAAATAGTACTTTCTGCTCCTCTGAACAGCAACAGTACATGCATCAGAAGTAGGGAAAATGCCTTTAAATAGTTTAACAGGGTTTGCAGCAGAAAATAATATGAGGGTATAGAGAATAGTGAGAGGGTGTCATTTTTTTATTTTAGAGGCAAGGAAATGAATTCTAGACCACTTTGACGTATGTTAGCTATGATTACTTTTGTATACTACTGATTATTGATGCTGGCTTTGTTGTCTCTGGCTCCTTGAAGAACCTTTTAAAAATATTATCCCAACAATTTAAGGGTACAAAGTCATACCCTCAGAAAATTTAAGGGTACAGAATTTTACCCTCTGGTGGAAACACTGTTTAATATAGTATATTAAATGTGTATTTAAGTGTATTGCACAACATTCACCTCAGATATTTTGGTCATACATGTAGGATATAATTGCCTTAAAGGTCTTATTTTAAAATAGTGTTTTCCCCTATCTAGTATATCAAAGACCATAGTACCTGTATGTGCTGTACATTTTATTATTATTTTTTTGTTCTAATGGAGATGCAGGGGTGCAGAAAATTCTAATGGACGAGTTAAAAAATGCAACTACCAGTCTGATAGGCGATCTGTATTTTTCTCATTGACAGTAAAAAAAATATTTTTTGCATCAATTCCGCCACTCTGTATAAGCCATGTCAGATAATCATACATTAGCTCTATTGTTAAAAAATTATATATTATTCTATAGGCTGGTAGAAATTTAGTGGGTTCTGGTCCGGCGGTCTAGTGAAAAATTCTCCATTTCTGCATCCCTGGAGATGTACATATGCTTTTAAAGATGTTTTATTTTAATAGTTTTATTTAGTTAATATTTTCTTATACATGTAAAACAAGAGTTTTTGCTTTTTTTCAGTTTTTTAAAGACTTGTTTTTTTCATCATCATTGTGAGATATTTTAACTTAGTTATTTTGCTTTTTCATAAGTAAAACTAAATTATATGTATACATTTGATAGTAGTAATGTATATTTAATCAGAAAGTGTTTTGTTTTGTTCATTGAGTTAAAATTATTATTAGCATGAACAAATTGGTTTTTAATTAGACATTTAATTAGCTGAATTAAAGAGAGTTTTCACAAAAATCACGAAGTCCATGTAATTGGATGTCTACACATTGGTACAGGCAATCCCTGAAATTGCTCTCGGCAATATAATGGAGATTGAAGCATTGTTTTTCATTCTCTGCAGCACTGTTAGCCGCTGACTATTTTTACCAAGATATATTTTTTCCTTAGCAAACTCAAGAGTTTAAAACATGTGAACACTAAAATTGTCGTGGAAAATCAGTTTACACTGATTTGCAATTACCAGTACAGTATATATCTACCATAATTAAAAAAATAAAATATTCCCCTGTGCTACAAACAAATGCTGAATGGATGGGATTTTGTTAAATTTGTTACTTTTTTTTACATTAACCTACATGTACATGTACGTGTAATATTGGAGCAGGATGTAGCTCAAACGGTAGCGTGTCTGTCTGTGAAGTGGTCAGTCGTCAGATCGATCCTTCTCAGTGGACCCATTTGCAGTTTGGATTATTTTCCATTCCAACCAGTGGTCCACAACTGGTTCATTAAAAGCTGTGGTATGTGCCGTCCTGTCTGTGGGACAGTGCATATAAAAGACCCCTTGCTGCTTATCGGAAAAAGTAGCTTATGTAACGGCAGTGGGATTCCTCTAAATACATATGTAATAATTACCATATGATTGACATCCAACAGCCGATGATAAGATAAAAATCAATGTGCTCTAGAGGTGCTGTTAAATAAAACAAACTTTACTTTAACTTTTACATGTAATATTATAATAGGTGGTCAACCAGACCAGTACTGATCATGTGCAGAACCCTGCTTTAATTTTAGCTAAGACCAAGAGAATAATTATGTATCTAAGTAGCACTGTTTCATTGTTGAATGTAATGCTTTCTTGACTAGGTGGAGCAGAACAATGGCCGCTTGTTCTAAGGAGAACCAGGTCAAGATGATTCTCTCATGTGTATAAACTTATGTTTATTTTTAGAAGATAGATACATCATGTGATATTTCACCTATCAGGATACCGCTAGCTGTATGTACCCTGTGAACTGAATTATAAATGTACGTTTATAACAATACAGAAATAGAACTGGCTTTTATGTCTTTAACATATGTTGTAACGACTGTACCTTTAGAAAGTAACATAATAATAACACTTTGTGATGAAATATTGTGATAACAGATTACCAGCTAATAAGCAACTCCTTGTAACTTGATCTAAATCAGGAACATGTTGATCATCATTATGTGGGTCACGTTCACATAACATACAACAAAACCTGCTTGAGTAGATAGATCTATATTAAGCAATGTATTGTCCATACTATGTACTTTCCTGTTTTGCCAAATCAGCTAGTTTAGCTAGTTTAGTATGAGCTGGTAACTGCCACCTTTCTGTTCTCACAAATCAGCTAGTTTAGTATGAGATGGTAACTGCCACCTTTCTGTTCTCACAAATCAGCTAGTTTAGCTTTATGTAGTTCATTACAAAATTGTTAAAAAAAATCAAAGGGGTAAATGGCTTTTTATGTACCCACTGTGTGTTCTTTTACCTTGAGCTGAAGTCGAAGGGTTTTGGCAAGGCATAAAAGAACACATAGAGGGTGCGTAAAAAGCCATTTACCCTGAGAGATGCTTCAACAACAAATTTTCTCTTGTAGACATGTTAAACTGTATAGTTAATCAATCAACGTAATGCAAGAAAATAATGATTCCATACCACACGGACAAATCAAAAATGAATGTAGTAAATAAATAAAAATGAAAAACAAGGATATCTACACTCGGAACAGCCAATCAGTAAATTGTTAAAAATTACAGACTGGGTATAAGAAAAATTGGCTCTGCCTACTGGGGTATAAGGGTTTTGTCCAACGGCAAACAACCAATGGGATTCAAGAATTTTACATGGAGTCAAGATAATGAGATTTGTTTTTCAGATTTGTCTTTTAAGTTATTGTACATGTATATATAAGTAATGCTAAGTTTCCTTAATTATTGTGGCAGTTTGTGCTACCTAGCTGTGTTATTTAAAAATGCTATAGAGGGTTCAAGTTACATTATCATAAATATTGGTTTTAGTAATTATAGAGATGTCATTAATTAATTTCAGTGTTTAACAAAATAAACAAGTTAAACAGTATGAATAACTATTATTGTTTAGAATTAAATTTAATTTCTCACAATATAATTACATCTATTCTGAAAATGATAGCTAGAAAATTAACACTATATATTAATCAACATAATATATTATCAGTGTGTAATTTTATATCATAAAGTTTATCTCAGATTAATCTGTTTGACAGCACTTGTATGCGAGTACTCACAGTATCATTAAAAACCATACTGTCCCATAAGGATAAAAAAAAAATCTTAAGACACCTTTAACATACAGGTACATCTAGCCATTTCTAAAGATTTTATCTCACCTTAAATTTTATATTATTCATTGAGCAAATTATTTATATTTTATCCAACATAACGAGTATCTGAAATTATTTGAATATGTAATGCCTAATTTTGATTTTCATTTATTTATGTGTCAAAAATAATGTCTAAATCATGAATCTTTGATACGTGGGTTGACCTGATTTAATACGTTAAGGATATTCTTATACAGTACATTTAGTTCACACGATGTATATGTAGTGGGTGAGAGCATGTGACGTGTGTGTTTGACCCATTTCTGGGCAATCAGCTGGCATCTTGCCAGCACTCTAGTATTCTAAGCTTATTCAAAATGTAGTGTGTTATGTGAAGTTATGTTGCCGGCCGGCTGGGCTGGAACCAGTGGTTATTTTAAAACTAGATTTTTAAAACATTCTGGGATTTGATGAAGAGGTTATAATTATGGGATAAACAGATATATTTTGATTGTACTAAACTGGTTAGATGGGATGAAACAGTGGGGAAATGGTTGACAAGAAGAGCGATGATTTGGTAGCTGGGCCTGGGAAGAACCACTGTGTGATGCGTGTACCAATTTTAGCAGCTGGTAGCAGACGGAATTCCTGTGTCAGGTACTTGCCACCAACAGGCAGCAGTCACAGGCAGACGTGTGCCATTCCAACTAAACTAACAGCTTGTGAAACAGTTTTAGCTGGCATCAGCGATCTGGGTCATTTAAAACTGATCTGGTTACTGTGCGAAAGGTGAGCTATATAGAAGTATTATATTGTATTTAGTATATTTTATTGTAATATTTATTAATATATATTTTTTTAATTATTGTTTATTCTATTGTAATGTGAGACATTTTCAAAGCTTAATGAACTGTTAGTGTGTTGGCTGAAGTCGATAGTGTGTTGGCGTTCATTGCCTCCATGTATTTCTGTCAGGTTTGCGATCAATACAGCTGTAAAGTCGGTGAACCTGGTCCAGTGAAAAAATCAGGTCAGTGGATCTGTGTACCAACAGCCCTGGAAACAGGTCACAGGTCCAAACACACATGTTCACCGCAGCCTTATCTGTAGCTTATGATTATATGTGCAGGGTGGAGAGATTCAGGCAAGCATGCTATGTTTGTAATACTTTCTTAAGTCTACACACTATTGTTTGTTTAGTCGGTTGTTAACTTGAGGGTTTAAGTGATTATGTGTTAAATATGATACTGCAAGGTTAGAGTTACAGAGTTAAACATATGGAATTCTTTCCCTATTTATAGATATACTGGCATTGCTAAGTGGCTAATAGTGTTAGTGGCATGGTTTTTGCTAAATTATGTTAATTAAAATGATATATGGTGGTTTTATAATTACATATAGGTATTTAACGGAAATTATTATTTTATTTTTTGGCAATGTTAAGAGCAACTTTTTTTATTATGGTTAGTAATTTAATGGGGATATTTAATTAGTATGTTGTGTTTTTATAATAAAAGTAATTATTGAAAACTAAGATCACATTTTCATTTATATTTTTCTTTATTGGTTTTATTTCTAATACATGGACAGTCACTTTTCTTGATAACATAAAAGTAGCCAATTTAAACATTTTATGGATATTTTTTATTTAAATCAAATTTTGGATATTCTAAATCAGTTTTATTAGACAAATTAAAAAAAGAATTAATTGCTAATTTTAATACTAACTGATAAATTACAAATTTATATATTAAACATGTGATAATTTTGTTGGATTATATTACATGTCAATAATAATAATAATAATATTATGAATAATAATAATAATGAAAATACAACTAGGGATCAGGTTAAACTAGTAAAACTGATTATAAATTTGATTAGATGTATTTCTAATCCCTTGAAAAATTACTTTAAAAAATAATATATATACATTGTACATGTACATTTTGTTAAAATGTAAACTTTATAAAAGTGTATATTGTGCAGTAGATTTAATTTCTTCCCAGTTTTCAAACTACAAAATCTTGATGATATGTACATGTGCTTTTAAATGACTAAATAATTGTGTTTCATGTAGATAGTATCATATTAAAAGATACAGAAAATAATTACATCATTAAATTCCATTATTTTCCGTAATTTGTGTTACTCTCTTAAAAAAGAAGGGTTAACTATAAATTTTAATCCACATGTTAAAAACGTGTTTGTTTAATGCATTCAGTTAAAGAGCTGGTTCATCGTGTCGATGGACGATAGTTCAAGTCTTCATAAAAAAATGTTATTTAAATCACAAAATTTAGTGGAGGGTAACCCCTTCTAGATCTGCCACATCAGTCAGAAATGTAGGTCCACACCTCCTGCATATTCCCTGT
>JAULBS010150046.1:0-12201 GCA_032355785.1 Symmetromphalus regularis
CCCATTTGCAGTTTGGGCTATTTTCCATTCCATCCAGTGGTCCACAACTGGTTCATTAAAGGCTGTGGTATGTGCTGCCCTCTCTGTGGGATGGTGCATATAAAAGATCCCTTGCTGTTTATAGGAAAGAGTAGCCTATGTGGCAGCAGTGGGTTCTTCTAAATAAATATGTCAGAATGACCATATGATTGTCGTCCAATAGTCGATAAGATAAAAATCACAATGTGCTCTAGAAGCGTCTTAAATAAAACAATCTTAACTTTTTACTGTTAAACTGAAATGGCTGCTATAAATAGAAATAGTGGGATATTATTTGACTATATTATAACACAAGTTCAGAATTAATAAATACAGATTATACGAATATGAGAAACAGTCAGATGAATGAAAATAATAAAGTCTATTAAAAGAGGATTATCCTAGATACAAACATACAGTTTCATTATATGTATACACCTTCATGTATACGATACAAAGTTACGAGTTCTGAATACAAGTAATACAAGTAAATACACACACATTATATATACACACATACAAAACAGATAAACGGCTAGTTGAATGAAAACAATTATTTAATATTTGTTTAAATAATTACTGTATATATGTACCCGTTTTGCTCCTGTAGTTGTGCTATTAAAAGCATCAACCTTTGGTAAACAGAAATAATTAAATTAATTCTATACATAAAAGATGAACTAATCCCTTCATATTATTTTCCCATTGAATACATCCTAGCTGGGATATGGTTTATTCATAAAAGAAAAACACTGAGAATACTCTTAAGGGCGTAACTGTGAAATTAATAGTAGTTTGAGCTGTTTTCCATTCCAACCAGTGGCCCACAACTGATTCATCAAAGGCCGTGGTATGTGCTGTCCTGTCTGTGAGACACCTTGCTGCTTATTGGAAAGAGTAGCTTGTGTGGTTGGAGTGGGTTTCCTCTAAATAAGGATCAGGACGTAGTAGAGTGTCTGCCTGGATCGATCCTTCTCAGTGGACCCATTTGCAGTTCGGGCTATTTTCCATTCCAACCAGTGATCCACAACTGGTTCATCAAAGGCTGTGTGTACTGTCATGTCTGTGGGACGGTGCATATAAAAGACCCCTTGCTGCTTATCGGAAAGAGTAGCCTATGTTGATGGCAGTGGGTTTACTCTAAAATAAATATGTCAGAATGCCCATATGATTGACGTCCAATAGCTGATGATACACTGTACAATATTGGTGTGGTAACACAGATATGTGTGTTTAGTGTGAACAATACTAAATAAAATCACACACTATACAATAAAGTAGTGGTAACACAGATATGTGTGTTTAGTGTGAACAATACCAAATAAAATCACACACTATACAATAAAGGAGTGGTAACACGGGTGTATGTGTGTTTAGTGTGAACTATGGTATACCAAATAAAATCACACACAATACAATAAAGGAGTGGTAACACGGGTGTATGTGTGTTTAGTGTGAACTATGGTATACCAAATAAAATCACACACTATACAATATAGGAGTGGTAACACGGGTATATGTGTGTTTAGTGTGAATTATGGTATACCAAATAAAATCACACACAACAATGTTACAGCTGTAAAACTGTTACATACTGTACAACATTGTTACACACCTTGATATCAGTATTCTATGTTGGTTCTATTTATAGCACCTGGTACAACAAGTATGTTTTTCTATTTTAAGGGTGCCATTTCTCGTGAAAATGGGGGGGTGTGGCACTCTAATATTAGGGGGCACTATAAATAGAAACAAAACAGTATTCTGCAAGAACACCTACTGATTTAACTTAACAAAAGATAACATATTTATATATTCATGACAATGTCACCATTTCAAAGAGCACAGCAGTCTGTTACTGCATAAATAAGCTATGTTGAATATTACACTCAATTCCACTGTCACAAAGCACATTGAACCAAACACTGCTGTTATTTCCACGGTATTCAAAGCTAGGCTCATACACTGTATATCACTCCAATATATTACAGAACATATATTTGATTGAATAATTCTCACCTAGGACATGGTGAAGCAGTATTTCCATAAATTAAAATAGATCTCCAATCCACATTAATTTGTGTCCAAAGCATTCATTTTCACCAGTATTCAAAGCAAGGCTGATAGATCACTCTGATATATTACAGAGCATGTATATGTATGTAATTGCATTGAATAATTCAAAACTCAGACATACAATGTAGCGAAGCAGTATTTCCATAAATTAAAATAGATCTCCAATCCATGCTAATTTGTGTCCATTGCATTCATTTTCACAACTATACAAAGCAATGCTCATATATCACTCCAATAAATTACAGAGAAATGTATGTATTTAATTCGATTGAATAATTCACAACTTGAATATGACGAAGCAGTATTTTCATAAATTAAAATATATCTCCAATCCATGCTAATTTGTGTCCATTGCATTCATTTTCACCAGTATACAAAGCAAGGCTCATATATCTCTCCAATATATTACAGAACATGTATATATATATATATATGTATATAATCACATTGAATAATTCACAACTTGGACATGGCAAAGCAGTAATTCCATAAATTAAAATAGATTTCCGATCCATGCTAATTTGTTTCCAGTGCATTCATTTTCACCAGTATACAAAACAAGGCTGATAGATCACTCCAATATATTACAGAACATGTATTTAATCGGATTGAATAATTCACAACTTGGACATGGTGAAGAAGTATTTTCATAAATTAAAATAGATTTCCAATCCATGCTTATTTGTGTCCAGTGCATTCATTTCTACCAGCATACAAAGCAAGGCTGATATATCACTCTGATATATTACAGAACATGTATACGTATGTATTTAATTTGATTGAATAATTCACAACTTGGACATGGCGAAGCAGTATTTCCATAAATTAAAATATATCTCCAATCCATGCTAATTTGTGTCCAGTGCATTCATTTTCACCAGTATACAAAACAAGGCTGATAGATCACTCCAATATATTACAGAACATGTGTATATATGTATGTAATCGCATTGAATAATTCAAAACTTAGACCTGGCGAAGCAGTATTTTCATAAATTAAAATAAATTTCCAATCCATGCTTATTTGTGTCCAGTGAAGACATTTTCATCAGTATACAAAGAATACATGTAGCTCATATATCACTCCAATATATTACAGAGCGTGTATATGTATGTATTTAATTTGATTGAATAATTCACAACTTGGACATGGCAAGGCAGTAATTCCATAAATTAAAATAGATCTCAGATCCATGCTAATTTGTGTCCATTGCATTCATTTTCACCACTATACAAAGAATACATGTAGCTCATATATCACTCTGATATATTACAGAGCATGTATATTTATGTATTTAATTTGATTGAATAATTCACAACTTGGACATGGCAAGGCAGTAATTCCATAAATTAAAATAGATCTCTGATCCATGTTAATTTGTGTCCATTGCATTCATTTTCACCATTATACAAAGCAAGGCTCATATATCACGCCAATATATTACAGAACATGTACACGTATTGCATATAATTGGATTGAATAATTCATAACGTGGTGACACTGCCATTGAGAGCGGCGATAGGCCTCGGGGCTGGGTGGTACTTACAGTGTCCTGGTGACTTGATTCTAATATATCTATTTTATACAGACAAGTCTACTTAATTGTATTCCTGATAATAGCATATTTCTGTCATTTGCAAGCGGGATGTAGCTCAAATGGTAGCATGTCCGCCTGTGGACCGGTCGGTCGTTGGATCAATCCTTCTTAGTGGACCCATTTGCAGTTTGAGCTATTTTCCATTCCAGCAAGTGGTCCACAACTGTTCATCAAAGGCTGTGGTATGTGCTGTCTGTGGGATGGTGCATATAAAAGACCCCTTGCTGTTTATTGGAAAGAGTAGCCTATGTGGCGACAGTGGGTTTCTTCTAAATACATATGTCAGAATGACCATATGACTGATGTCCAATAGCCAATTATAAGATAAAAATCAATGTGCTCAAGTGGCATCATTAAATAAAACAAACTTCACTTTACTTTATTCCTGTTATTTGCATAATATTCTCCTGCATAGAACCATATGTATGCATATATGTACAAATAATTTCTTTTAATTGCATATATCCTTTCTTTGTAATGTCTGGTAAGAAAACGTAGAAAACTAAAAAAAATTCTTCCAAAGTTCCAAGAACCATAGTGGATCTCAACATTTTTATCAAATAACCACAAAATGATCACAAAGTAAGTGTTACTATACATGATTTTTTCATCTATTGTGGCATTCATGTTACGTGTTTAAATAATTCCTTACTGTTTGATAAATGTACTTTTATTTTATACCATATAGTACAAGAGAAGCAACAAAAAAAATGATGCCTATAGCGCACATTGAAATAGTAATATGACTTTTAAATTGGCATTTTTGATAAAGGCATTATCCTTTTAAAAGCATATAATATTTTGGCAAAATGTCTATACAAAAGGATTCTACTGTATTATTTTTGTATGGGCCCTTGGTCGTTCATTGGACACTTTTGCCCCTGCTGACCCCCCCCCCACCTACCCACGCAGTGTGCTGCATGGCGAGGCAGTATATCCATAAATTTAAACAGATCTGTGATCCAAGCCTGTCCAGTGTATGAAGCTCATCAGATTAAAAAAAAAAAAGTTTGTTTCATTTAACGACAACTGTAGAGCATAATGACTTTTATCTTATCATCGGCTATTGAAATCAATCATATGGCCATTCTGCCACATAATCTAGCTTTCCAATAACCAGTAAGGGGTCCTTTATTTTCAGTCCCACAGACAGGACAGCACATACCACAGCCTTTGATGAACCAGTTGTGAACCACTGGTTGGAACGGAAACTAGTCCAAACTGCAAATGGGTCAACTGAGATGAATCGATCCGACGACCGTCCGGTTCACAGGCAGACATTGGAGCTACATCCTACTCCCAGATCTGTGATCGATGCCAACCTACGTCCAGTGAATTCAATGAGTTTAAAACAAGGACTGGTCGAGAGCAACAGGGCACAGTATATTTCATGTTAATGATGGTTCAGTTCATGTGCCGGTAACACACATTTCAATCAACCCCCACTGCCAGTCAGTTGCATGGTGAACAGCAACATAAGACCTGTTTTTGAAAAAGCCTGGCAAGTGATAGATTGCATGCCTGAAAATGCTTAAGCGAGTGATAAATTACACTTGATCCATCCCTGTTGCTTTAATTGAATTTTGTCCATCTACGTCAGTGAAGTTAAAAGAAGAGTTTGTTTTATTTAATGATGCCTCTAGAGCACATTGATTTTTATCTTATCGGCTATTGGACGTCAATAATATGGTTATTCTGACATTTATTTAGAGGAAACCCACTGCCACCACATACATGTAGGCTAGTCTTTCCGATAAGCAGCAAGGGATCTTTTATATGCATTGTCCCACAGACAAGACAGCACATACCACGGCCTTTGATGAACCAGTTGTGGACCACTGGTTGGAACAGAAAAGTGGACCCATATGCAGTTTGGGCTATTTTCAATTCCAAACAGTGGTCAATAACTGGTTCATCAAAGGCTGTGGTATGTGTTGTCCTGTCTGTGGGACAGTGCATATAAAATACCCCTTGCTGGTTATCGGAAAGAGAAGCCTATGTGGTGGCAGGTTTCCTCTAAATAAATATGTCAGATTGACCGTATGATTGATGTCCAATAGCTGATGATAAGATAAAAATCAATGTGCTCTAGGTGTCATTAAATAAAACAAACTTTACTTTTAACAACTCGACTGCTTTATGAATTATATCAAAATAACAAATCAGCAGAGGTTTTTCGAATGTGTTGTTTAACGGTGCAAATGGAAATGTAACAGACTGATCAAATGTCGTAAGGCTACCAAATTAGCTTAACAGAGAAGGATACCAGTTATTTATTTTTCCTTTTGATAGATCATAGACATGATGGGTTATGAAGTCAGTATACTAGAATGCATGTTTGAAATATTTGTAGAAGACTCAAATTCTTATGTAAATAGCTGACAGAAAGAAAGTACATATTATTATTTATTACCCATATGGCTCAACATATCTAGATACATTGTACATATCAAAGTGTTACGTCCTAGTACTACGTCATACTGGTAAGTAACACTTTTGATGTCATATGACGTCATATTATTTTGCATAGTTTGTTTCCAAAAAAGGAAAATGATTGGTTTCATTTTTGTTGTTGTTCAGGGTTTTTCAAATTTAACATAAAATTGATAATGGGTAATAAATAGGATATTAAACTCGCTTCCATTTCACATCATGTTTATGTCCCTCATGAAATAATTTACATTGTCACTAGTTAAAGCTCGTGACAACTGAAAATTATTTCACTCGGGAGATAAACATGATATAGAATGGAAACTCATTTAATATCCTATAAGGACCTGTTATAATGGTGTACCAATAAGCAACAGTACATTTAATAAAGTCACACAATTTTTGTGATTATTTCCGATTATCCAAATAGTGGATTTAGCTATCTTTATCAACACACTCATCAGCTACCATCTTGGGTGGCCTTGGCAAACAGAGGACACACCATGAAACAATAACAAAAGGAAAAATTCTTTATCTGGGACAAGATGGCAAACGCCTTACTACCACCATGAAATTCAACCCTTCCTATTGGTTCTAAACAAAAGGCGATCACTCAACTATCATTGAATGCATTGACTTCTTACCTCAGATTGTTCTTTTCTGAACTAACTCCATGAAGCATACACTGTAATAATTATACAGACTGTATGTGAATACATATATATATATAAAATATGTATACTGAGTTGTCCTTTCAAGTATTGATGTTAGGGCAACAGGTTGCAGCTGGGTTAGATCTATATCACATGCGTGATGATAACACATGTGTACGCTTCAGCGTCCGTGAACACTTTACAATGCAGATAGTCAACTGATGTCACTAATAACTGTTTAATTAACCAGTTCCAACAATAACCTCAACAAGCAAATATTTATATAGTAACATAATTAATGATCCTTTTTGATTTTGCAGGACAATGCAGATTATAATCAACTGATACCTTTTATGGCAATGAAAGGACTGGATTGGAATGGATGGTATGGGATGGGGTGGGTATGTGTACGGTCAGACAGACAGATGGATGGATGGCTGGATGGGTGGGTGAGTGGGTAGGTTGGATTGATAGATGGAGGAAAGAATGGATGGATGGAAGGACAGACGGATGGATGGACAGACGGATGGAGAGAGGGAGGTAGGGAGGGATTGAGGGGGGAAGGGAGCAATGGATGCAATGGGATGGGATGGGATAGAAAGGGACGGGACAGGATGGAATGGAATGGATCGGATGGGATGGGATGAGATTGGATAGAAAGGGATGGGAATGGAATGGATGGGATGGATCAGATGTGATGTGATGTGATGTGATGTGATGTGATGGGATGGGATGGAATGGGATGGGTGTGTGGATGGTCAGACAGATGGTTGGGTTGGATGGAGGGAAGGAGGGAGCCTCTATCTAATCCAGACTGATATTTATATTCTAAACTTACGATATTTTAAAAAACCTGTTTAATATGATGGTTTAGATGTCTAAACCAGCATCTGTCCAATTGAGACTGATCTCTATAGTCCAGAAACAGTTTACATCCAGCATACTTAGTTATTCCCACAAGTATCCTGAATTGCAGTTTATTACATGAAATTCACTATATATGTTACTACAACATACCAAATAAACGAAAGCCGTATGAAATTATATACATATAATTAAAGTGACAAACCTCAGTTAATAGCTTCATTAAATGCTGAGATAGCCTGGTTACAGTCAGTGGTTGTCAGTTCTTGTGAAAACTCTAGATGACATTTTAGTTATTCATTCAGGCTATAAGCAATTGCTTCATGTGCTACTTACATACAATACTTTCAAAATAATAATTAATAGTTTCTACAACTGAATTGAATAACAACCCATGGAATTCAGGCAATGTTGCAATAGCACTTAATTGCCAAATCCTTTTACTGTGGTAATACGATGGCAGTTTCAACAAAATGAGCACACTGTATAACATATTAATATTTCTGCGATAGCAATAATATGCTGCCACAAACCAATTTTACGATAGTTTTTATGATGAAATTACCGACAGCCATTGCTAATTTCAATGATTTACAACCATAAACTATTTAATGTATTAAATTAATAACTTTTCTTTTGGACAGTGTGATAAATGCATAAAATTTACAATAACTCATAAAAGGTACCATATACATCAATTTAATAATGTTTTTTCCCTCTAAGGGCTAAAAGGGTACACGTACCATAATAACCTCTCAGCCCACCATCTTTAGTGTGATACGGGTTTTAAAAAACACTGGTGGTTAGAAGACTTATATTAATACTGATCTTCAGTTTGGTAGTTTTAGAATTATGGTGTATTTATGGAAGTGCTTTTAGAACATCTAGGCCAATCCAGCAGGGGATTTACCATTACATCTTAACTTACTTTTGATCCACTTCATTTAATATCAGGGTTCGAATTTCATCATGGCACTGGAGGCAAATGACCCGGCGTTCTGAAAATCGGACATTGTCGACGGCAAGAAAAATCCTGTGGTGCCCTATATGGTTTGCCGCCTTGCCCTTCACATATATTCAATGTTGTATAAGTTTCTTTCCTTGTCCCATAGCTAGTTGCCTTTGTGACCCTCTTTTGAAGGAAAGGTTTGTGTTGGTGCCTTTCTAACCTGCCTTGGTGTCCTTAGTGTTTTTTTTACAAAACCAAAGGCAAAATAAAAATACGACCCTTGTAATATTAAACTTCCAGAAACTATTTTTGGGATGCCTCTTTCAAAAATCCAGGATTAGCTCTTGTTGAATTAGACTGGTGGTTATGTGTAGAAATATTTTGCAGAAGTTTGTGGGGTTCAAAATGTATAAAATAACATCTTTTCTTAACGAACTGAATATACAGTAGAATTCTTTTAACTGAATATACGGTAGAATCCTTTTAACTGAATATACGGTAGAATCCTTTTAACTGAATATACGGTAGAATCCTTTTAACTGACTATACGGTAGAATCCTTTTAACTGAATATACGGTAGAATCCTTTTAACTGAATATATGGTAGAATCCTTTTAACTGAATAGGCATTTTGCCCAAATGTTTAATACAATTAACAATAATAATTATGCAATTATTCCTTTATCAGAAACACCAATTTAAAATTATGTTACTATTTCGTATTATCTGGTATAAAATAAAAGTTCATTTATCATTATAGTGATTACAAAAATCTGAAATATAAGCAAGGAATTCTTTGACCATGTAACCTGAATGATATAACAGGTGCTAAAATAGTATGCAGCTACACTCACTTTGTGGTCATTTTTTGATTATTTAATAATAAATGTTAAGATCTGTTACAGTTTTTTGAACTTTGGAAGATTAAAACAAATTCCACATTTTTTATGCAATTAACCAGACATTACAAAAAAGCATATGCAACACAAATAATGTTTTGTATATATTTGCATACAAATGATTCAGTGCAACAAAATATTATGCAAATAATAGGAATATACTGTTACCTGAATGCAATTAAATGAACTTCATTGTAATACATTGACAGATGTAAATAAAGGCTATGTAAGTGATATTTTTATATCCTTTCCATTAAAACAAATGTCTTACCTTCATCATGTTCATCTGTGACGTCAGACTGCAGTTTGGTGTAAGATACACCATTCATTCTCCCATTCTTTTTCATTTTACCCTGACACCACAGCCACCAATGGAAGGTAACTAGGAAAAATCTGAAAACATCTCTACATCCTGCTTCACTAGATAACCATCACTGTAAACAGAATAACATCGATCTGTTTAATGTGAAAAGCAAGCAGAATTATTATTATCACTTAAACTAGTTAAGCACATTTTGCTAAATTAAAATAAAATTAAAAGTGAAAATTCACACTTATTTTATTTCCGCCGACTGTCCTGAAGGTAGAAAAGAAAGTTAAAAACCTGCACCACTGTTTAAACAAAAACATAAAAATTTATGCTTTTAAGCTGAATAATTTCTTTTCATAAGAGGTGAATATAGAAGTATGCAGGCATATGACCAGTTAAATGAGTAAAACTGGTAAAATTAATTTTATACCAAATTTTATTTTCCTTTCCCAAAGACATTTTGTAATTTCTTTTTCCCTTTCCACATACCTTATTTTTGGTAGGCCTATGTTTGAGAAACTTAAACTGAAGAAAAAACTCTGGCCCAAGGAACAAACAGACACCATGCACTACAATTAACTTTCCAAATACTGACGCTAAACTCCTAGACCGGCTCCGGTGATGTAGTTGTTACGCTATCGGACTCACGGTTGTTAAGTACTGGGTTCAAATCTCTGTCGAGGCATGTGATGTTTAATCTCGATACCTGTTCAAACCCAGATTGAGTGCTCCGCAAACCTCAATGGATACGCCGATTGCACCGACCAGTGGTCCACAACTAGTTTACCAAGGGTCATGGTATGTGCTGTCCGGGCTGTGGGAAAGCTCATATAAAAAGAGGCTTTGCTGCTAATCCGAATGAGTAACCTAGATGGCGATAACGCGTTCCTCTCAAGATCATGAGTAGCAAAACACTATAATATAGCTGACATCTAATAGCTGATGGATAAACAATACGGTAGCGGATCCAGGGAGTTCAGATGTCTGGACACCCCGTTTTCTCGTGGGTTTTTTTTTCTTTACAGTTTACGAGTGGAAGGACGTGAAAATTAACCATTACCCATCACATTTGGATCCTCCCTTTTAAAAATGCGGCATTCGCGCCTACCACGAGCTATAGTGTCGTTTTGCTAAACTCCAAGATTACCTATATTCTCAGAAATAACTGGTTTCATTGCTGATCTTTGACCCTTTGATGTTATTCTCGCCGCCATTTTCGTACATTCTAATGTACTTCTTTGTCATCCATAAATATTACAGTTTGTTTAACTGCAAATCTTCCTATATTTTTAATCACGTATACTTAATCGTCAGACAGATAATTTATTAATACTTCAAAATTACAGAAGAAATGTTAGAAATAATGGTCTTTATCTTCAGAATAGCTGCTAAGGGTGTTAAACATTATAATACGTTTTCTACAACTTGACATAAGAAACCCAATGTTGCAAAATAGGTTTATCTGTTTCGTTTATTGCTCCACTGATATGTTTGACCTTTTGATTGGTATATGTTATATAGTATTAAATAACAACGAAACTGTAGTCTTTGGAAATATAAACCTTGACTTCTGCATCCGTTATATACAAAAAAAAATAAAAAAAATTGGATTAGTAAGTGATTTTTCTGAATGAGTTAAATATCAAATCCATGGTTCTTATAAAGGAAGTTTTCATCTCCCTAACGGTTGCTAGCTGATATAAAATAAATGTTCTGGATTATATAAAACTCGTTACATAAAATATGATACATGGTAAAATTAGAACATGTTCAACAAATTCCTGAGCTTCCTAACAGTCACTGAATGATGCATCACGCCATAAAAAAAATATTGTTTATTTACTTTTTCCATCGCCAGATGTTTTATTTGCAAACTGAGTACGAAAACGCCAGCCAGTAATACATACATCTCATTCCTATCTAAGTTTATATATAGAACGTATAAGTGCAAACATAAGCAGATTAATGATATACTTTCTAAACAGAAAGATAGACATGGCTTTAGGTCAGTGGGTAAGAAACAAATATCAGACTTTACTTCAGATCTGGTTCGCGCTACATTTCATACATTGCTGGATTTAGATTTGGTGAGGCCATAAGCTATATAAAAAGTTTGGAGGCCTCTTGTTCAAAAGCCACATCAAATTTTAAAAGAAAAACAAATTCTTAAATTTTCTGATGACCCTCGGATTGTAAGGCCCTAAGCAGTAGATTGTTTAGCTTGTGTTTCATATCATGGGCGTAAATCCCTGAGAACGGGAGGACATATCACACACGTTTTGGACTGGGGAAGGGGACGCTTATATAATTACACCCCCACCCCCACCTTTTGCTTCGAAAAATTTAAATAAAATGCCTAAATAATAATCTTTTCCAGTATTTCTCTTTATGATATCAATGTAACA
>JAULBS010150057.1:0-12200 GCA_032355785.1 Symmetromphalus regularis
TATTAGGTGTATTACTATGTTATGTATTACTATCAATGTTACTGTATATTATAGTAACTGTTATTAGGTGTATTACTATGTTATGTATTAATATCAATGTTACTGTATATTATAGTAACTGTTATTAGGTGTATTACTATGTTATGTATTACTATCAATGTTACTGTATATTATAGTAACTGTTATTAGGTGTATTACTTTGTTATTATGTCAATTACTATGCTATTATGTGTATTACTATGTTATTATGTGGTATTACTATCAGTATTACTGTGTATTACAATAACTGTTATTATATGTATTACTTAGTTATTATTTTACAATTCCAACAGCCACATTTACATCATGGTCTGAAACTTTAAAAACTCATTTAACTTGATACTTTTTATCTAGTCAGGCCTTTAGTTTAAAGGCATGCATTTGCGGGGCCAAAATCACTTTTGAGGCGTGCAGACATGTGCACACCTAGCCCCTTAAAAAGTTACATTTTCATGCTCCTAGTAAGAACAGCCAGCACCACCAAGAAACGTGAGACAAGACACATAACTAATGTCTAAGAAGGCCAACTTACCACAATAAGTAGTATTTATTCAAATATTCATTATTGTCTAAAGTTTTACCTTAACCTATAATACCATACCTGAAAATATCCCAAAACCATGCTCACCTAGGTGATTAAAAAAAAAGAAGCTGAGCAAATATTTACTCACCTAACGTTTTATCAACAAAAGGCCTGTCATGTTAAATTAAACTTTACCTAATTTTACGAAAACAATGATTAAATTACATGTTGGGATACTCACATTAATTAATTACTTGTTTTTATTAATGTCAGTGGTGTTACCGATTATGAAAGCCAAATTGTAACCCCTAGAATAATATATTAAAAATAGTTAACTAGTGTGGCATTTCTTTTGCAGTTCAGTATACTGTACATGTTTTACAAATCAACTTTTACCTAACTGTACAATTTTGTTTAATAAACTTGATGACTCTGAAGCATTTTTCTCCCCAGATGCAGAACATGTCAGACTTTGGCTCTGTAACAAATAAAATCAAATCTTAAAACTACACATACATGTAAATAAACACATAATATACTCAACCAAAAAAGTAAGTATACGTGTAATCAATAGTCATTTATTTCATAAACCAGACAACATTCATTGCAGACATTTGGAATTAGATAACAACACCATTTAAGAGTTGTGTCTGTGCAGTCATATCACAAGTTGCAGACGTGTTTGCTGCCAATGGACCATTACTGTGAAACAAAAATATTTCAACATGCTTAATTTCTTTTTTGGTTGAGAATATATATTACACTTTATATACACTTACCAATATTTTAATATTCATAAAAAGCATATATGCTTGGTGAAGTGAAAAGGAATGAAATGTAATGGAACACCATGTCATTTGGCTTGATGAACTACCATCGGTGAACATAAGAATTCAAACTAACCATTAAAATGTTGATTGAAATACTATAAAAATCATTATTTCAAGCACACAAATTTGGGAGGAATCAGGGGGGTGGGGGTTGGGGTCTGAACACATCTGTTTCTCACAGGCCCGTCAAAAGTGGTGGTAGGCCTCAGAGATGCTTCAAAATGGATCCGGTTGGCAGATATTTAGACTAATATATTTATTTTTATATAAATTTCTTTACAGGCCCTTGAGCATCCATGGCCCCGGGGCTCTTGCCCTGCTGACTCCCCCCTTCGATGGGCATGGAAACTCACTCTTACAACAAACATGAACTAAGTACTGAAATCCATTGTTTGAGGAGGACATAATTATTGTTTTGAGTTGGCTTTGGATTAGGAGCACCTGCCAAGGGAATAACAACAAAATTAATGTAATTATTATTATTATTATTAATTTTTTGTTTGTTTATGGGGAATGATGACATGTAGTAGTGCTATTGTGAAATTCAATCCATGAACATAAAATCTTACTACACATACATGTACATGTGTTGATTGTATTTGTACACTTAAATAACACTTAGTTTAATAAATATTGACAAGATTTGACATTTATTATTTGAATTATGCACAACAGGGCTATATAATTAGTTGGGGACAAGAGGGGCAGTTGGCCCATTCCAAAAAAAATAACATGACAATTTACTGTTTATTGATATTGATGTTTTAAGTATGTAACCTCCCTAAAATGACATTTAAGAGTCTCCAGATTTCAAAATGTTCTGGGGGCCTAGCCTCACTGACCCCTTGTACCTCGCACCTTTGACACTCATCCATTCCAAGAATTTATCTGTCCCCACCTCCAACAAAAATCATAGCTATGGCCCTGCACAATATACTCCAGCTGTCATGCACTTGAAAACACCAGATAACACTTTGAATTATCTGATACAAGAAGGTGTTTTGTAGACTGGTGTTATAAAGGCATTAGAATGACAGCTGCATGATAACTAACCAAACATGTAGTTATTAGATTAACACATGGTTAAAAAAATATACATATTTAAAAACAAATATTACCTTTCTTTATGCCATGAATATTATGACAGGGAAAAACATAAAAAGAGTAAACAGCTTCTGACTTGGATACATCAAATACTTCAATGTTGCCACCCACACCTGAGAGAAAATAAATAGAAACTTATTAATATTATATGTAAGGGTTTTCATCAGGGGATAAATTATCAATAGAATCTTTTTTACTGCGATAAGGGTTCAAATTTCTCCAAGGCATTGAGGTATTTGCTGTGCCACCCTGTCCCTTTGCCACAATGCCCTCTCAATTTATTTCTAATGAAGGCAAATATTGTTGTGCCCTTTTTCCACACTTGCCCCATAAGAAACACATTTACAGTTGTGCCCTGATGTGTCAAAATTGCCTTAGTGCCCTCTTGATTCCTAGAATCCAAGGCAATAATCACTCCTCCCCCAAACACTGAAGTTCAACCCCTGCGTGATTATAATAATAGCAGATTTAACTGTTATGATCTTTAGCTCAAAAATTCCACCTGGAGATCACATAATACTTTTTATTTACTAGTATATAAATGTATTTCAAAATAAAAATAACTGAACTTTAAAGGACCAGTACCATAGCTGCATTAAAGGAGAAGTGAAATATAGCCAGTTTTTTTATTTGTCATGTAATTTAATTTCTATGTTGAGAGGCTCTCGAACCTAAAGTTACCTGCCCTCCCTCCCTCCCCACCTCAGGTCTAAATCTGGCATATTAGTACATTTTGGTTGATACTGATCCATTGGACCAGTGGGATATTTTCTATTTCTGGTTCTCTTACCTGCCAATACATATGAATCATGCAGACACACAGCGGTCACCTGTCCTATGTGAAGGTCAACCGATATCATTGGTGATCCACATTTTAGTTCCTCTATCTCCATTAGTGCTGAAAATATGCATCTAAAAAATTATTCTTAAATTACTACCTATGGATAAGAAATAGTAAATTTATGCTGTTGATCCCGGTATCATAAGGTGTTTACATCTCATGGTCTTCTGAGGAAAATACTATCACCACATAGGCTACTCTTTCTGATTAGCAGCAAGTTATCTTTTATATACATAAACCACTATTTATTATAAATGTATGTGCCATTGCCACAAAAAGTTATGGTTGTTAACATTAAAAATCCCACAAAAACTTCTGATCCCTAGAAATTGTTTGAATTAAGATTGTTCATGGTTTGTAAGTAGGTCTGTGCAAAGTTGGCAATAGGTCCAGGGCAGATAACAAATATAGCCCCCCCCCCCATTTCAATCTGCTCATTAATTATTTTTGTAATCCTCTTTAAAATATTAATAATTTGTCCAAAAAATTTCTCATTGACTCTCTTTATAACGTCAGTATTTTTTTACCAAAAGGTCCCCTATTTCGCCTCTACCAGGGGAGAAGACCCCCTCAAAATTGTAGGCCCATCTGACACCCCTCCCCTCTGTTCTGGCCTGTTTGTAAGGAACATATTACACTCATGATTGTTTGAGACCATACATATCTTACAACTAATACAATTATAATGCATTTATATATATGTGCATGTACACATTCTACATGAAAGTGATTAAAATTTACCCCTTTTTATTAATAAAAAGGAATAACCTATCTGGAAGTAACGAGTTTATTTTGAAGACCACATGTTACAAGATACCAAATTTTAGACACCTGTTGTTAAACAATGTGATAGGATGTCGATAAACAAACATTTAGGATTTGTCTAATATTGCGACATGGTGTCCGCGCACATTGTTTCCATTACAGTCCGTGTCTCAATAATTGTTCGTATTTCAAGAATGTGAAGATTTATCAGAATTTTAAAAATACATTTAATTGTAAAACGGGTATTGTGTTGTCATTTATCTATCAATATCTAAAACAAATATTGTCATGATCATGTAACATTAAATATTTAAAGATGGTTCTGAAAGGAATACCCGTTTTGTACTTTGCATCATACCAGCTCCAAAACCACGTTTCACCCCCAACAGAAACACGATTAGGACCGGATGAGTTAAGTAAAAGAAGGACCAACAAACCTAATAATTGCTTATTTTAGGTTTATTCACAGTTAAAAAGTGTTTACAGATATATAAAAATAAATATTAAGGATTAAAAGGTCAATAATTGATTATGTGCAGATTACTGATGATTAAAATATTCGTTTAGTAAAGTAGGTCGTTTGTATAGTTCTTTAGTGTGACGTGAAAACGATTCTGATTGGACGCCTCGTTTAACCTAGAAACACCATTGATAAAAATAGAAATTGGAGGTGCTTCCAAAATAAAAATAAAACGAACTTTCTTCTTCAGAATGGCGACAGGGGGATTGTTAGTTGGTCGGTTAGCCCTTGTAACAGGTAATGCATATACTTAAATATATTATTAATATCTAGCAAATACAGGTAAGTGAATATGCTATCAAATAGCACAGCGTGTTGACATTTGGTATTGTTTTTGTTGGTTTAGAGGGGACAGGTCTACGTGACTTTGGAGAAAAGCCATGTCCTCAACCAACGATTTCATTAGCCAGTAACATGTTTCTGTGTTTTTTTTTCGGAATTGGCATTCGGTACTCAAAAAATTAGAAATACATATTTCGCACAGTAATAAGTATTGGTTAAGTTAATGGCCAGTTACAGTACATACGTACACCATAAATAAAGAGTCATCAACCGCCAAGGAAAATTATTAGTATACAGGATACTGCAAAATGCTTATAAAGACTGAGGCGTTGTAGTAGTACATTTTTAGATTGGTTCATTCAATCATTGGTATGTAACTTCAATTATTTATTTTAATTTTATTCAAATTATAATTGTGTTACAAGGACTTATTATCAGAAAGGAAACAATTTATTCTGTAATATTCTGAGAATAAAATTATATATAGATGTAAATTTATACAATTTGAACCACTTAAAATTATTGTTATATTTATATTATTATATATTATAGGAATATAGCATTGTGTTTTTTATTGGTAGCAATATACATGTACATGTGTTTTGGTATTTAAAGAATTTATTCTCTAACATGTATTAATTTATTGTTATTGATAGTTATTATTATTATTATCACAATTGTTATATTATTCATATGTTTATGCAGCCCAAATAGGTGTAATGTACAATATATAATAAATGAATTGTAGAACATACTTACAACTAAATTTGTTTGCTTTATTATAAATGCTAATAGCCGAAATGTCTATAAAGAGTATGTTTGTTATACATATATTATTTTATACTAATTCTACTGAATATTTTATTAAATACAAGTAAGTGAGTCAGTTGCTAAGTTTTGTTGTTGCTTATTGTAATACATGTTTATATGGGTGTACTAAATTTTAATATTGTTATAATTTATACATTTGTATAGTGGATGTTTCTTTTGTAAAACTTGTTGAAATCTAGCCAATTTTGGTGAGGGAGGGTCTAAGACAAAAAAAAAGGTCCAATATCATTGTAAACTGATGTAACCTGTTTATAAAGTGTTCATTTATTTATACTGACAATTTTAATTATTGCTTTTTTGAATTGAACATGAGCTACATTAAACAATGTTTTTTTTGTTTTTTTTTAATAAACAAATTTGAGGATGTTCCAGACCCTTGCCCTTGGACCCACCCCTGGATCCACCCTTGTAAATTAAATGTAGGTCACACACACACACACACACACACACACACACACACACATACACACACACAACTTTCCACAGTGTATAGGAAAATTTCAGGTCATTCTTGGAAACTGTGTCAAAGGTCAAGGTTAAAAGTTTCATAACATCTTTCATGTATAAACATGATGTATACAATTGATTATATATTTATCTTTCCTTGTTTGGGTATTTTTATCTTCTACATAAAACAAACACCAGTTGTTTATTTAAAGGAAAAGAGGTTTTTGATCAAATTAGTTCATATCTTTTAAAAATAATAAAAAAATAATATTCTTTTTTTTAAATTTAAAATAGTTCCATGGAATGACCTTTAAATAACACATTATATACAGTACAGGTTTTTATCAATGTACATCATTACATACATCCATATTAACTTTATCTTATTGTAGATCAGCTCTGTACACTGATTAATTTTAAAATATAAAATTTAATATAATATGTTTAATTTTAGTTTTAACTATGGTTTAATCCCTGTTAGCCAATATTTATTTTGTGTGCTGGGGGTTGGGGGTCATTGAACAGTTATACAATCAGTCAAGTGATAAAATAAAAATTGGTGTATTATTAAATACTGATACAAAGTACATACATGTATGTATATTAAATTAACATGTTTTATAAATAAATCTCTTAAATATAATATTAAATTGAGGATATTAAACGAGTTACCATTTATTACCAAATTTATGTCCCGGGTGAAATAATTTTTCTTTGTCAAGAGCTTTAGCGAGTGACAATGGAAAATTATTTGACAAGGGACATAAATTTGATAATAACTGGTAAAGAGTTAATATTCTATTTATTACCCCAATCAATTTTAATCATTTATTCTTTAAATTTTATAATTGAGCAACAATTTTAGAGAAACATTATCTTACAATGTTATGGATGACGTTACGTTGTTCTTTTTTTAATTTTAATGATGTCATTTGCACTTTTACAAAATTATAATGATGTCATGCTTAGTACAATCAATCTTATTGGTCATAATGGCCAGAGAGACCCAATGAAATGCCTTGTTAAACCAATGTATAATAATGCTCACAGAAATTTTGAAAAATAATTCCCAGTTATGAGTGCCCACTGGGGTAATAAATCTTGATATTTATTAAAATATATGACTGTGTGTTCAACAGTTATCTACTAAAACTGAATGTTCCATTATCGTTTATGACATACATGCAACACCTGAAACTGCCTGTGACAGTCAGCAATGCCATGAAGATTATTGCAGTTTTTATTCACCGCAATACTTTTTTTGCTGCAGACTAAATATTTTGCTATGTACACTATTTCTACAAAGTATTTAATTTGCCTTCTCCGAAGAATATATTTTGTCGTAGACATTTTCTTAATGATTCAAGTTTAGGGCTTGGCCAGTACTAGAACTTGATATTGAACACAGTTCTGCTTGGTACTGAACACAGTTACATTAAGTTGTGAATGTTTTCATTCCTGGTTGTACTAGCATTAAGACATGCATTGTAGATAATTTGTACTTTTTCATGTATTTCTCAATCACAGGTGCTGGAAGTGGAATAGGACGAGCTATATGTCAGGCATTTGCCAAAGAGGGGGCAGTTCTAGCAGCAGTTGACATCAACCGAGCCAATGCAGAAGCTACCCTTTCTATGCTGCCACAAGGTACGTTATTAAAGAATATTAATTATTTTGTAGGGATAAGAACAGGTCAGACCTAAAAAAGATGGGTCATTTTTAAAAGAGGTTTGTTCTACATTTGGGTCTGACGAAAGACCGAAAAGGACCAAAACGCATCGAAGAAACACCGAAATGGACCATAATTTTATCCTGTAAACACTTTACAGAAGGTGTTATATCCCCTTTTTTATATATTTGTGGGAGAATTTTACTGGCCATTGTTAAAATATAAATATATAATAAACAGTTTGCTTATTCTTGAAATTATCATCACTATATCACAGTAAAATGATTTAACAATGTTAAGTACCATAAAAACTCTTTGTGAATTTTAAAGACTATGTTCTCTACATACCTTTACAATAATATGTTGTAGGAATTTTATCAAGATTATAATTTATATTAGAATTTTGATGTTAACAGTAACATAATGAAACAAGTTTTGACAACTGAAGTGCATATAAAAATAACTACATACTAGTATAATAAAGGCACTTGTTGCTAATAAATAATGTATTTAAGTAATAGTTCTATATATTCTTTGTGATTCGTTGTGGTTTTAGGTCCTTCACATGCAGCATTTGGAACAGATATTTCATCGTTCTCCGAGGTGAATGCAATGATTTCACAAATCAAGTCACACTTCTCGGAAACACTTTCAATTGCGGTCAACTCGGCGGGTATCACTAGAGATCACTTTCTGCTGAAGATGAGTGAGAAGAACTTTGATCGAGTCATGGATGTGAACATGAAGGTCATTTTGTGTATCATGCTGTTTTGTTTTGTTCCTCTAAAACAAACATCACACATCACAGAATATCTGTAATGGTGTATAGTTGTTACTCTTATATAGAGTTGGGAGTGGGATGTAGCTCAAACAGCAGCGTGTCCACCTGTGAAGTGGTCATATCAATCCTTCTCAGTGGACCCATCTGCAGTTTGGGCTATTTTCCATTCCAACCTGTGGTCCACAACTGGTTCATCAAAGGCCATGGTATGTGCTATCCAGTCAGTGGCATGCCTGCACAAAATACAAATGATCGTTTCATTCGTGCTTCGGTTATGCAAATTTATTTTGCATAACCAATTTACAGTTTGTGTAAAAATTTGCTAAATAAAGTTTCTATATCATCAACAAACAACTTGACTGATTTCCGACACATATAATTACATGTAACAGAAATTACAAATACCAGCGTAGTTAGACTACTTATGTTAGAAAGTGTAATGTATTCTCATTGGTTGTTAGATGTCGCCAAAGGGAATTCTTTCAAAATGCAACCAGTCAGAAATTGCATTGGTTCCATTAATAAATGTTAGTCGAAAATCTTCGCCTGATTTCAGAGAACGATCAAATATCACATGTGAGGTTTTTCCAGTGACCGGTTATGCAAATCAAAATAGATTATGCAAAGTTATTTTGCATAACCTATTTTCTGGTTATGCACATTTTGAATTTGTGCAGGCCTGCTGTGGGATGGTGTATATAAAAGATCTCTTGCTGCTTATCGGAAAGAATAGCCTATGTGGTGACAGCAGGTTTCCTCTAAATAAATATGTCAGAATAACCAAATGATTGATGTCTAATAGCCGATGATAAGATAAAAATCAATGTGCTTTAGAGGCGTTGTTAAATTAAACAAACTTTACTTATATAGAGTTGAAATGGATGTGTAGACATACATGGTACTTTATGGGGTGACAAGTGTAAAAAAATTATTTAATATATGTTGGAAATATTTAATATATATAGTAGAGATTTAATAAATAATTTATTTATTTAATAAATATTTGATACATATTTTTTATTTATTATATAAACACATAATTATTATATAAATTAAATGTGTAGAAAAAGATGTTAAATTACCTTAAATAATTTTTTTACACTTGGCATCCCATACTTCTTTATCTTTTAATTTTGTATGATGAAACAGACCTTTTTAAAAATAAATATATTTATCTTTTCACAGGTAAAATATTAAATGGTTATTGTTATCGCATTTTAGGGTACTTTCCTGATAAACCAGGCAGTCGGTAAAGTTATTAGAGATGCTCAAGCAAAACGAGGTTCAATAATCAATATATCCAGTATAGCTGCAAAGGTAAGATTTTAATTCTCTCGTGTGTAATACAAGTTCCATACCTGGATGTAATCATTTTTACTGTACTGTAGTTTTTGGGTCATTTTGAGATTTTCATACTTCTTATAACAGTTGCCATAAGGTGTAAAAATGCCAAAATCGTTGTACACTTCCTAACCCACTTGATGGTAATCTGCCTAATTGTTAAAAATAGTGATTGATGGGTAATTGCAGTAGATTTTGCCATTTTCTCAAAACTGCCAAAAATGACTTCGACATTTGGGTTATGAGAGTGATAATGATACGTCAATCAGTTTGTGTTGGTCATTACAGAAAATGTTCATTTTATATAAACATGATTATTTTAAATAAAAGTTAAAACATTAGTATTAGTATTATGATTTTCAAATCTTCCAAAAATTACAAATTTGTACCAGACAGTGTCTGTAACTGGCTGCTTATTTCAAGGCCACAGTTCCAGTGCGTGTTAAAGGCATAGTCCCACGGAATATAAGGGGCTTTGTGGTCTAAATAAAACTTACATTCATTTGTTTTCATATCACACAAGACATTTTAACTGAACCATGGTATAGGGAATTCCATGTCAAGTTAATTGATTTAAAATTTCATGATTAGAACTCCTCGTGGGGCTAAATAAATTGGTTCGAAATATTTTTGAAGCTACAAAAATATTCTGAAGTTTTAAAAATAATGGCTTATGGGGGAATACCCGTCATGTGTCTTGAAATATATACCTCAACGTTTTTTTTCTTAGATTTATTTGTCTGTGAGCATAATTCATTATTATTTTTTAAATATTGATAATATGCGAGATGCTGTGGTTATGTAAGTGGTTGAATGAAGCATTTCTATGGACAAATCAAAAGCTTATATTTGAAATTAATTCTTTGTTTGGAAATTAATTATGTCAAGGTTCCTTGGGAGTATGCCTTTAAGAACATGTTAGTGGTAAACTCAGTCTGTTTTGATAATTTGATTTAAATAACCTAGTAAGAATCTGAAACTAGTTTTCTGCTCTTTTCCCAAAAATTATTGTATTTGTAGATGGGTGGTGTGTTTTGGGGAATGGTATTGAGTTGCTTCCCTTGGGTGGTAGGAATTTTCAGTTATTTCTGCAACAGTCTTTAGAGATTATTGTATTATTATATGTTTAAATCATTTCAGAGATGGTTGATATTTCTTTAGTAAACTTCATGTACTGGTAGATATTAAAAGTTACCATATTTAACGTAACTTTATTTTTTCTTCTTTTTTTGTGTGTCATTATTCTTATTGGTAACAGTCAGGAAATATTGGACAAAGCAATTACAGTGCATCCAAAGCTGGAGTTATTGGTTTAACGAAGTCAGCCGCCAAGGAGCTAGCCAAGTAAGTATTGTAATTTTCTATACCAGTGGTGGATCTAAGTGTTTGCTCCAGGGGCCCGGACCCCCCTAAATTTTACAATTTAAATTTTTTTACTATTATTATTTTTTAACATTAAAGAATCTGATGATTCTTTAGGGCCGCCCCTAAATGGATTTTCTGGATTTGCCACTGTATACTGAAGTACATTTTATTGTGAGAAGGAACTTTTTAGCAGATATCATTTCAGATGGTAATGAAGCTTTTTGATTTCTTAAATGTTGCAATTCTATTTTTGTTTGGAATAAGTGAAAAATACAGATTTTGTTTAAAATATGGCTAAAATACCCTTAGTTTCTTCAAGGTTATAATTATAAAACATTTATTATTGGAAGAGAAGACATCTGAATGATTTGGAAACAAAGCTGCAACCCACCAGATTATTATATAGGGCTCTAGAAGTAGCTTCTCCCTCTCAGTTTTCAACCACAGGGAGACTGTAATTATTTTAACAATGAACTGTGTTTTATGTTAAATCATTGGAAGCATTTCTTTCACATGCTAATTATGAATTATTATTGTTTACACTTAAAAAAGTAAACGGCAATAATAAGTACTGGGTTAATTAATCTTAAAGGGCTTAAATTAACAGCTTTCTTTCAATTCTTGATCACTATGAATGCAACACATCAAAATAGGTGGTCTCTCAGTGCTCGGCCTGTCGGTTGCCAATTGCGACAAAAATACAAAAGTGGCGACAAAATTGTCAATCTGGCGAAAACCTGTGGCGATTTTTTTAAAGCATTTTTTAGCGGTAACATTCTTGTGACATTTTAAAACTCAAACAAATAAACTGAAAGCGTGTGAGCAATAACCAAAACTAATGACTGTGTTAAAGTCTGTACTC
>JAULBS010150090.1:0-12198 GCA_032355785.1 Symmetromphalus regularis
TGATAGTATCAAAATATGACTTTATCACATCTTGGTAATTAATCAAACTGTATTGTGGTATGTATTGCAATATGGGTTTCCTGTGTCGCAATATATCACAATACGGTTTTGGCCATATTGTTGCACCCCTAGTTTACATATCTTGAAAGCCCATACCTGGAAATAATTACTTTTGCTGTACTGATAAAAATGTCCTCTATGAATCTGAATGTGGTAGTCATTAAAGAATAGTTATTACCCAAGTGAGAAATATTATACATTGGTTTAACAAGGCATCTCACTTGATCGCTCTGGCTGTTATGACCAATCAGCTTGCCTGTACTAAATATGTCATTATAATTTTGTAAAAGTGCAAATGATGTTACTGAAACTAGAAAAATGTACAACGTAAACATCATCCATATAAATAGGATAGCATTTCTCTAAACTGCTTCGCAATAGAAAGTTTAAAGAATAGAATGATTGAAATTGACTGGTGTAATAAATAGAAATCAAACTTGTTACCATTTATTATCAAATTTATGTCCAGAGTTAAATAATTTTACTTTATCACAAGTTTTAGTGAGTGATGAAGAAAAATTATTTCATGAGGGACATAAATTTGATAATAAATGGCAACTCGTTTAATATCCTCTATTTACATCTGTTTTTCACTGTTTGACTCCAACCGATCCCAGTGTATGGATAAATACATGGCTTATAAGCATGCCTTGAGTCAGAACAAAAGCACATTATGACAGACTCTTGTGGCAAAAATCAAGCCAATGAACCTATCTTTGAAAAAACTTGTGGGACATCCATTTTGTATCATACTTGATTACTAAAAGCAGAAATGTCAATAATGAGGCTAATACAAAGACAAACAATTGCAGTTCCTGAAAGACCTGAAAGAAAACTATGTAGTGAGACCTTAGGGTCTAGTGCATGCATTGAGATTTGTAAAATATTGTATATTTTTTCATATTGACATCACAAATCACAAGGACTTAGCAAGCTTTGTGTAAAACACTCTTTAATTGTGAATGATTCTGTGGAAAATGTACTGCTTTAGATTAATTACCAAATTAAGAATTTAAAATTGAAAAAGAATTAGATAAATCTTTTAATCCATGAATTTTTATTCTCCCATTATGGTGAAAATCTATTTTAATTAACATTTTTCTTTAAAATTTGTTGCATTCACAGATATAATAATCAAAGTCCATACGATTATGACGATGAACTAACCATGTTTGGTGATCTTGGGTACAAGATAGTAAAGGCTTTCTACAATTCCGACACTCTGAAATATGCTATGGGTGAAGGCCATCCTTCCATGATGGCGCCTATTGATCAGGAGGTGTTGGAAGTTCTGCGGAACCCAGACAGACTTGTCATGATGTTGGAAAGGGACCCAACTTTTAGGGCAAAGCTCATGAAGATCAACAGTAAGGCTGTCATGAAAATCATCAGCCAGGCTCGAATACCTAACTCTGGCTCGTTTGGTAACAGAAGAGCCATGAGGTAAGCAACACACCTGTCACAAATGTGAAGATGATTGTTAACATGTAGTTAATTAAGTTTAATTTTACATATTTACAAGGAGTCATATTTTATAAATGGGTTATGTAAAATGAAATGGGTTACCTATATTAAATGTTCATTTGCATAGCCCATTTGTGGATTTTGGAAATTTTCAATCCTGACAGTCCTGAAGCAATGTTGAAGAAAATGCTAAAACTTTTACTGCTCCTCAAAAAAGAATAGCCTACTTCTCATTCAATAGATGACATCTTTTATGCTTAGATGCCAGATAGCAGCCCTTTAAGCACAACAGTGCTGCCTGCAAGCCATTTGAACACAAGACAGAAAGTGGTGAAAGCATAAAACTAAAGGGGTGGGCAAAAGATTAAGCGCTCTCTATTTTCCAGCCACTTCCAATGACCAATAGTCACAGAGAAGGTGGAGCATTGCACTGAGATGCCAATAAGCAGTCCATGAGTGTAAGTTTAAACCTGACATTATTTTCAATAAGCCATCACTAAAACATTTAACCATAAGACCTATCTGCATTTATATTTTTCCAGTCTCTATGCACATGGGACCATATTTTGCAGTTACCATATATATATATATCTGAAACCAGTCCATGCTTATTTTTGGGGTTGAAAAATTGAAGTTCTATCAGGACTATTTGGTTAAATTTCTAGTGAAAGCAATATCAATCCAGTTAGACGAATATCAATCCAGTTAGACCAATATCAATCCAGTTAGACCAAAATCAATCAAGTTAGACCAATATCAATCAAGTTAGACCACAATTAATCCAGTTAGACCAAAATCAATCCAGTAAGACCAATATCAACCCAGTTAGACCAAAATCTATCAAGTTAGATCAATCAAGTTAGACCAATATTAATCCAGTTAGACCAATATCAATCAAGTTTGACCAAAATCCTTTAACAAATGAATCAACATGACCAACACACATGGACTGAACTCTGTTATTGTTCTTGTGAGATATTTATCATGAATTCTAGAAATCTTCAAAGCATAAATTATGCGTATTAAATAATTGACAACACTAACTCGGGTGCTGTAAAAATGGTGAGTTCAACATGATTTTAGAGAGCACTAAGCTCATGGACATCTTAAAACTGAGCATTGCTGATGATTAAACAGCCAAACAGGATCATTGTTTGGCAGTTGTAAAAATGTGCATTTTTGAAATTCCAAACATTTGCAACCGAGTCTGGTGAGGACTAATTCCAGATATACCCCATTTGTATGTGCGAGATGTTTGTTACAGACATTTGCCATCTTAATGCAGGCTTCACGCAACCAGGTGAAGTGAGGTAAAACTTTACTTTGATCTCTCCGACTTCGCCCTGTGACTATCTGTCAGACGACTTCAGAGTCGCCTTGTAAAAACAGAGGCCATTTGTTTTGCCGTGATCAAGAATTAAATGAAAGGAAATTATTAATTTAAGCCATTCCAGATTAATTATCGCTGTTTACTTATTTTAACACCTTTGATTGATTTGTTCATTATTATTAATATTAACAAGTATTTCTACTTTTAAAACCAAAGTCTCCCACTGGTTGAAAAATTCTCCCTCTCAAGGTTAGGAGGCAAAAGTGACTTCCAGGCCCGTACACAGAGTGGTACGATGGGTGTGCACACCCCCCCCCCCCCTAAATCTGTTGAGGTCTGTAAATACAAATTTGGATTGACGCTAATTTACTAGTCTAAGAATAGCAGTTCAGGTCCTTTGGGCCTTCACAAACGCACCCCCCTAAAGAAAATCCTGTGTACGGGCCTGACTCATAAAATTCAGACCTTGCTTGAGCCCTGTTAATGTGTAAAATGTTTGTGTTGCAGAGGGATGATGCATGCACTTGGACTGGAGAGAGACCTGATGGACATGGATCTTGATGAGGATGACATGGGAATGATGGAAGGTGAGAACACAACACAAGCTTTAACTCAGTTCTGGTTTCTTTACACTAGACCATGGGCCACTCCAGTTTTATTTATTTTATTTTATTTATTGGTTTGTGAAACAGTTTTTTGAAATAGCTGAATGGAAGAGACAATAAAATTACAAAAACATAAATTTACTTTTAATTTTTATTAGTAAGTTTATGAGTTTTTGTTTTAAATATTACTCAATTGGGAAAGGAATGTCAGTGGGTCCATAAACCAAGATGTAAAATTAGGTCATTCCAATCTATTTACGGGTTTACAGAGAAAACATTTTTAAAATTGGGAAGATGGTGGAGACAAATAAAAACAGAAAACTACCTAAATTTAGGTTTTTTTGCTAAAGTCATAAAGGGCATATTGGCAGCCCATAAACCAAGATATAAAATTGGAGTTTGGTTCCTTAGCTGCTCTACAAATTTATTTCCACTAGTTTCTTACCATTTTGAAATATCACATTTGATGCATCCCACTACTGACACCATGTAGTAATGTTATTTATGTCATGTACAGGGTTCCATCTAGCATCTGGAAAATGGCAGTCATCATGACTCACAGAGTTTTATTTTGGGAGTCAAGCATTCAAACATGGGAGTCACCTGTGACATATTATTTCAATGACATACTAGTAACTAATTGAATAATTGTCTTGCTTATATTACATGCTTATGTTATATCAGTTATCTACTATTCTATTATAATACATATACATGTATATCCATTGTTTTCTTCTCATAAATAATAGTTTTTTTTGTATTTAAAAAAAATTAATGTCGACTGACAGAAATATTTTGCATCAACCATGACTCGCACATATTTTATTAACAAAATATTGCGTTACATACGCAGGATTCCTGCGTCATGTGAAACACTGCATGTAGATGTTCACTAGATCTTTATGAAAAAGTGGTCTTTGTATTCGCTTTACAGTGTTCAATGAAAAAGAAGTAGAAAGAAGTAAAAATGTTTGATGTTTTTCAGATATGGATGACTATGATATGTTTCACAGAAGGAGAATGCCGTTATCAATGGGGCCGTCTGGCATAGGTCATATGTTGAGTCAGATGGGGAAAATTGGAATGATGAATAAGATGTCAGCTATGTCAATGTCACCACCATCTTCAGCACTGCACTCTGCTAGAACCTCAACACCTACAGCTACAAAGTCAGCAGAGACATCATCAGCAAAAGAGGATAAAAGCAACAAGCCGTCTGCTTCAAATGTGTCTAGCTCAGGTGGAAGTTCTGCTGCAGCTGATAGTTCTAGTGCCAAGAAAACAGATACTGAGGTGATGTTCATTTAAATGGAGTTTGGGTAGGAGCTAATTCAGTTGGTAGAGCATTCGCCAGGCCATTGTATGTGCTTTTCTGTCTGTGGGAAAGTGAATATAAAAGATCCCATGCACTAATGGAAACATTTACTAGATTGTATCTGAAGGCTGCATGTCAGAATTATTAGATGTCTGGCATCCAACAGCCAATATTTAACAAATTTAACAACAACAAAAAAACCTTTAAATGGAGTCGATTTTTCATTTCTCCTTTAGGTTAAAGGATAAAAAATTATATTTTTAATTGGGGTTTTTTTCAAATTTTTTATTATAGATTATTTCTGACAATAATTAAAATATTGGATAATTAATATTTCAGAGCACAGAAGATCAATCCAAACAAATCAAAGAAGTTGAAAAGAAGGAGACTGTTAAGGAGGAGGTTGTTAAGGCTCCTGTACAAAGACAAACTACCACAGAACCGTAAGTTAAACAAAGTGATTAAAATCATAATTATTGCTGGCTTTAAAGTTTCATGTCTAACTTGAGTTAATGTTGAAGTAATTTATATAATAAGACTCAGAATATAAATGAAGTAATTTTTACACAATTAGGCCACAACATATTGATCCATCAGTGTGCATTTTGGAAGAAATGGAATCAAAATAAAATATCATTTTCTTCTTTTTTATTTAAATTTTGTAACTGATCATTTTACAATAAAAAAAATTAAAAACTAAGACCCAGTTTTTCATTGACGGTTCAGCCATGATCTACAGTTGAACCCATTCTTTTAACACGTGTGGACCCAGTTTAAACTAAGAATTGAGGTTGAACTGTCGACGAGAAATCGGCCCTTAGTCTTGGATAATTTTTTGTTTTTCAGGCTTGCAACTGTGTATCCACCAGGCATGAATATTAAAGAAACAGGTACCTTTGCCTTTTTCACTAAACAAGCATCAATTTCTATGTGTAGGACACTCAGTCTAACTTAATTTGTCTACGATCTGTGTAAACAATTATATTATTACAGTAGTGACATACTTGGCTTTTCAGAAAATAGGGACCCACGTCCCTCCATCTCTGTCTGTCTGTCTCTCTCTTTCTCTCAAAACTATATAATTTTTCCATATGTATGTTTTCTTTATCTATTTCATGTACATATGTATTTATGGAAAATGTTAAATATTTTAATTTTGCAGGTACAAGCGTAGATCATGATGGTAATGCCACAGTAAGTTAACAACAATTATAGTAGAAATATATACATAACAAAATGTCCTTGAACTGCATAGAAAGTGTTACCAGATATATTTTTTATATTAGAAATATAATGCCCACTGAGGTAATAATTATAAATATACTGTGCAATATACTTCTTTTTCTTGAAATAGCTGTCCCAGTTCCATGGTAAAAGGATTTAGCATTAATAATTAAATACAATTTAGCATTGATAATTAAATGCAATTACAACTTTGTCTGAATTTCAAAGACTGTGTTACAGTACAAAGAATATATATTATACACACTTAAAACATGTTTTTTACAGGTCGGCAACAATAACCAGATGGTTGTCAATTCTGGAAAGCGTGGTCAGAATCCGGAAGCTTCTGGCAATTCAAAAAAAGTTAAGAAAAATGGTAAATTAAAATGTAAGTTAAGATTTGGTAAATATAATTTGAAAATAAAATCTTAAAGAAATTATTGTAGGTCCTGCGGCATATGCCTTTTTGTTTTTGTGTAAAATATGTTTTGAGATACTAGTAATATAAACACCAAGATAGGGCGTAAAGGAGAGGCTTTCTTTTTCTTTTCTTTTTTTTTCCAAACTTATGGATTTGTACATTTTGGCAAAAATGAAATAAAAATAAAATTCAATTTTGGTCAGTATTTAATTTTTTCCACCGACCATGATAGAACCAATATTTAAAGAATATAATTTTTTTTAATGAAGACGTCTCCTGAATTGAATATTTTGTCAAATACTATGTACTGAAAGAGCTATTTTATATGAACACTCTACATGCAGGTTATTTTTGGAAATTGAACCTATCTATGATTTTTTGGAAGTCAAAACATGTCATACCAAATTTGTATTTATATTTCATCTGGCAATTTATGTTGCTTCAATTTATTTTAATTTACTATTTTATTTCCCTACAGCTTCAGATGACAAGAGCAAGGCAAATGATGAAAGTGATGAAAATGACAGCTGAGTGATACAAGAATATATTAACAATTCTTGTTGAGTTGTAATGATCTGCTAATTAATGTTGCTGAAGATGATGATGAAGATGGTGATGATAATGACGATGAAGATTGACATGCTGTAATGACTTAAAGAAGAGTGCTGTATTATAACTTGATTTTGAACTTGGAATGTATTATAATAACTGACAGTCATGAAATAATCACATCTACTAATTTTAATTCTGACATGGAATTTTCTAATTTCAAGAAACTTTTTCATCCACGTTGTAAAGTTAATGTTCTTTTTACATGGGTTTGATCAAGATTTTCAAAGAATTATTCACTGTTCAAGCATAAAAAAAAGCTGAATTATTTTCTCTTGCCAAGACAGCACATGATTTAGCTAAATCATTTCTGAAGTGCTTGTCAAGATTGGGAACATTCTGAAATGGAATAAAATTGTCCCAATGACATTTCATCTCTATTCTGTTCAACAATTTTATTTAATTTTTTTTCTTTATTTATTAAATCTTGGTTTGCATGGTTTCTCCAAAATCTGTAAATTGCAGTGTTTGACATTAAGATGTCATTCATTAGATATGTGGTATAATCTGATGAATACTTCAAATATTCTTGAGCATTTAACTACAGTTGACTGTTGTTGTTTTTATTAATAAACATCTTTTATTATACAGCATTTGTGAATAGTTATCATACCATACACAGGGTTGTACCAAGTTGAGGCAAGGTGGCCATTTCTTCCTATTCACACACACATGTAAAATCATATGTACACATACATAAAAAAAATTGTGATCAATTTACCTGTCTTTAAGTTGGAAAGTGGCTTTTTGATCAAAAAATACATTAAATTGCCCCATAAAAAGGGTCACTTTTTTTTAAAGTTTTGCAATGACACTAATTTTCTCTCCACAGACTTATTTAAACCCTAACCTTGTATGTCCAGATTTATGTTTTACTGCTTCCTACTTTCCTTCATGTAATTGTTTTTAGTCTCAGTACAACTCTCAAGTAAGCAATCTAATGAAGACAACACATGTTACAGGAAAAAAGAGATATTTAAGACAATTTATTTATTTTTTTGCTAGCATTATTACATACTTCAGAAAATCAATTATATTGTGATCCAAATTAACAATATTATGGAAAACAGTATAGCTGGAAAGAAAGTAATATCACATATATTTTGGATTAAGTTTTGTTTTTATAGTATCACATAAATGGCTTAGGAGTCTTTAGATGAAAATACACAAATCTCAAAACATATCTTTAGTCTTGTTATGTCATACATACACAGGGGATTTGGAACAAAATTCATATTGGAGAGCTGCTCCCATTTCTAAACATCAGAATTTGCCAGTGAATAATTCAACAAGGAATAAAAAACATATTTATGATAACTATTGGGTTGTCTGCAGCACCCCTCTACCCCCCCCCCCCACCCATCGGCTCCTACGCCCCTGCATACATGTATGTATAGTCTTGTTTTAGCCTGAAAGTTTTGGCTTCAGATTACAAAACAACACTATGACTGTACCAAGGGAGTTTGCATAAGCCCACCATTTGTAAACCCCCTTAATTCTGTGAGGATTAATAACTTCTCTAATTAATATGGTTTGTTATGGTTTAATGTATTTACTAGTAATTATATATATGTTGTTATATGGATAATCTCAATAAAATATTCACATTGAAATGATTTGTTTCTTCTTGTTAGGGGTTATCAATAGTTTTCCAAAAAAAAAATTCACGGCAGAACAAGCTACTATTTTTCCAGATCCATCTCCAACACAAAGTAATAGTTCATATAAATCATTATTAATAACAATGATTTATGTTTTAATAGATCTAATCAGGCCCTTACGAATGGGGGGAATGGGTATGTTTGTTATATACAGATATATATAATTTTATTCCTGTGAATGATTATAAACTTGACAATGAAACTTGAACACTGCATAACTCCTTATATTATGCATATATTCTTTAGGAAACTTGTGAGACTGTGGTCCAGCAGTAGAATATCGGACTCTCAAGCTGATGACATTTGTTAAAACCTTTGTCAAAATAACCAAATGTTTGACATCCAATAGCCAATGATTAATAAATCAGTGTGTTTCAGTGGTGTCGTAAAAACTAAAAAAGTTTTTAGGAAACCGTCCCCATTGGCGCAATGGTTAAGCTCTCAGACTTATGGCTGGTAAGTACTGGGAGAAAATCTCAGTTGAGGCATGGGGCTTTTAATTTCGAAACTGACTTTGACACCTAATAGCCACTGAATAAACAAAGTGCTGGGGTGTCGCTAAACAATCCTTTCCTTTCTTTGTCATTCAGGAAATATACCCACATTCATTATATAATTACAGAAGACCTAAATATGAAGTAATGTGTAAACAATGCATTGTAATATAATGCAAATCAATGCTGCTTTCTGCATTTTGTCAACTTCTAAACTATCATCAGAAAAACCTGATTGAGCTCTAATACAATGAAAATCCATTGATACTTGCTATTTTAAAATAGAAATAAGGTAAGACCTAAAAAGTAAAATTAGATAATGGTAATAATAATGATAACAATAATAATAAATAAATATATTATTATTGTTATTAATGGCAGTAATCCTCTTCTGTGTTCTTTATAACATTTTTTTTAATGAAAATTAAAATAAATTTTAAAAATAAATCTTAACATGTACCGTAGCATTTTATTGTTTCTTTGACCTAGCTTTATTCATTGTTTCCGATAACTAGTGAAAAACCAGAAGCATTGTGCATGGGTTGGGACCTTATGGCTTGCTAAAGCGCATGGAACAGTATAATACTTGGACTAGGAACAGTGAAGTGAAGCCTGAATGTGTAAAGTTAAACGTTTACGGCTGCATAGCTCAGTTGTTTTGTCGTCAACCTGAGGGTATTTTTTCCCACACAGTAACTTGTACTTAGGAAATATAAAAATAATATGTGTGTTTTTGTTGACACTGTGACACACTTTATAGCATATTTTTTGACGTGGCAATTATTGAATTTCATGCTTGAAAAAAATGGTGGTGTGGAACCAGAAATAGAATGACGTTGATTGCTAGTTATCCCCCTTTATTATTTTTAATTTGTATTAATACGCTATTTTCCCCATGTTATTATGAATGTCAAGATAAATAAATGGAAATACTCGCATTTCGTCCATATACTAAAATAATGAAATATTTATATATACACTACAGTTAGGTCTTTTGTAGTAAAGGTAATTTTTTACAAATGTTTATGAACTATATAGTTTGGGCTATAACGAGCAATATCTTCCTGTTAAGTAGTACTTTGGTTTGAGGAAGTGTAGAAATGAAAATGCAATGATAATTTATTTATTCAGAAAGAAATGGTGTTAAATTGTAGCTAGGTTCATTGCAAGGTTTGCTATTTAGGTGTCATTATTTTATACATGCTTAGCTGTAATTTAATAAGTTATGCACCTTTTAATCAGTAACACGATATTTCCTAAAACTGATATTATTTTTACGTTTCACAAATTCGAAATTTTCATTTAACATTATCATGATTATGATGATCAACTAATGAAGATTAACGTAAAGACATACACTTAAAGAAACTTAACTGTAAAATCAGGTGGATTTTTCACACATTTCATAATGAACTACTATTAATGTTGTTTGTATTTGTTTTTTTAATATACAACAGATATAAAATTTTGTCGGTCTACCCAATGTTTCACTTTGCATTTTATACATTTTCCAGCAAAATGTCGTCTGGAAGCAGTCTTGTTGTTCCTATGGTGCTCTGGGGTCATCATGCTCCAACCCACTGCATATCTGCCATACTGATGACCTCGAACTTGAAGAACATTATTACTGGATGTAATGATGGTCAGATCTGTATCTGGGATATCACTGACAACTGGCAGGTTTGTACTTTTAGATTCAACCGAACCAGCAATTAATTCACATCCTCAGCACTTCAAAAATAATGTTTGAGCAGTGTTGGAAATGGCTGGGAGCCCAAGTCCGATTGAAATGGGATCGGGCTACGAAATTTTCAAAGTTGGTAGCCCATGTGACCACCTTGTCTGGGTAGGCTACAGTGATATACTAATTAAATACCTTCCATGACACACTATTTATCTGTGTGGGGAAATCGTTTGTTCATTGATTAATAAAATATATGTCTGTTGGTCTTGTCTGTATTTCTTGATTTTATAGAGCGGTTAAACACAAACAAATTCTGTCCATTTGTACACAAAGTTGTCGCTACGCGAGTGCAAAGTAGCTTCATTCACAGACTTGGGGCCATCTATGCGGATAACACACGTAGTATGCTAATGAGTAAAATGACAATGCATGCCTGAAAGCAATACAATTTGTCAACAGAATGTGTATTCTGGGTATTACTTAGAGCCAAGACATAGCGATCATGGATGGGACACTCCATAGGCCTATTCCATCCACGACATTCATATTTTATTTATTTAAAATATATATATATATATTGCGTGTATTAGACGTCATTTTAAGTCTTAAAATAGGGAAGGGGTTTCGCCTATAATGGCTATATAAGAGTTAATACTTTGATAACGAAATGTATGGAAACAAGTGACTAACGGAAACCAAACACCATCGAGTATCGGTCATTCCAAGAATAATAATGTGCTGCTTAATTTTCAAACCAATTACAGTAATTCTTACCAGTACATATTAGTTTATTTTTCAGACATTTAACTGTAATCCAGCAATGCAAACATTTATTTTAATTGTGTCAATAATCACTGAAAAAATCAAACAAAAATGGCAGCAAACGTCACATGGTGAGAAGTTTGCACACCATAGATTTTTGTACATACATTTCTATGTCTTAACACATTTTTCTACATACATTTCAATGCTATTTCTATATCATAACACAAGTACAATTTTTTCACAATATGAGAAGATGCATAGGAATAGCATTTTTGAAAAGTATAATTAGTTAGTTATCGTTCAGTTACAAAATATTTATATATTGATCACTTATATTTTAGCTAGGCAACTTTAAACCTGCATCAATTGAGTTGTAATAACGGAGTGAAAAAAAAATATATATATATCAGTATAAATTTTGATAATGAAATAAAACTACATTTAATTGTAATTATTTTTGTGTTGTCAGTTGTTGTACATGACAACAGACATAATATTGTATTGGGTATATAATTTCAACTTCAAATGTTGACTTCATAATTCAAAATGGAATCTCTAAATTTTGT